>WAAD01022144.1:0-10286 GCA_013389945.1 Fregata magnificens | reverse complement strand
TTGTCTCAGAGATGCCCCCAGGTAGTTGCTGCCGCAGAATTGACCAAACTGTACATAGATATTTGTAACTAGTCATTAGAACTGTTCTTGCAGATACAGAAATGGTCACGCGTAACACTTAAGACATGTAGACTAGGTTTACACACATAAGACTGTGTGCCAGCTGTATTGTAAGAATTCAGCAGAGCAGCAGTTCAGTGAGTCTCATCTGATTCAGCTGAAGATGCCTTTGCAAAGACACTTGCAACAGAGACCTACAGTGTCACTGTCCNAACTAGGCAGGTGTTATGAAAACACATGTAATTGGCAGAAATAATAGAACTTAACTATTCAAGGATATTTGCCTGGCAACTCACTATACTAATCAACATACAGCACCTCAGAGCAGTCTGCCAATCATAAGGTTAAAAATCCAGAAGTTGTGCATCCACCCCACTGAAGGGGAGAACTCTACCTTCTGGAATGCTGAACTCGGGAGCACCTCCAGGGACACCTGGGACCAAGTTCACATGGCCAGAACCAACGTTCTTCAACAGCGTACTCCTCCAGAACACTGACAGTCAGCTGCTGCTCTTGTAAGCAAGGAAAGGGGAAATAGAAATAACCACCGCTCTGTGATGTTGTAGTGTTTTATGCATCAGTAACCACTCTTTCACAAAGGCAATAAATTCCCAAACTCCTTCACATGGATCCAATTATTGTGTAATAATTAATGAATGCTCTAGTCTGCCCTGATCTAAACTGAAACAAAATCCTGTGCACTGTGTTCTGCAGAAAGTGGCAAGTTGGGTTTTTTGGGTTTGTTTTTTGCAAAAATGTGCAAGCTTTTGGGGTAGCTCTGTACTGGCTCTGTAGGGAAGGTCTGTTTTCCAGAAAGACGTACAATTATTTCCAACACAACACAACAACACAAGGATCAGTTTGAGTGTGCATGTCACAGTGTCACCGTGGCTCAAGAGATTATTAGAGGAACAGGGGTTTTAATCCCTAGATCACAGAACCAGAAATTTGCTGAAGCTGGTAGTTATAGAAAGTATTGTCCTCTAATAGGCATTTATGTGAACAAGTATATGAAATGATTTGGTGAGCTCAAGATGCAGCTCAACAAGGCAATTTTCTCAACAACAAGGCTGGTTGTCCATTGTTGCCCTTTCTGTTTGCTAGCCCACTTGTCTGTGTGGATGCAGGTTGATGCAGATCAGGGCACTGATTAGAATTACAAAACCAATCTTTCTTTTTTTAAATTTTTTTTAGGGGGTGTGGCATTCTGCTTTTGGAGGGTTTACTGTTATTCTATTTCATTTACTAAACTAATTCACTGTATAGCTGAAAAAAGAGCTGAACTAGCACAATGTTGGGGCTGTTGGAGGGTAGGTCCAAAGGGCAAGGTACAGAAATTTTGCCTTTAGTGCTAAGAAAAACGTGATTAAACCCACAGCTTCAATCCTGTGTTTATGGTGGAGGTAGTGGTTCATTAATGCCTGTACCAGCAATTTCAGTAAAGATTCCAATATTATTCTGAATATGCCAGTAGGTTTCTGTACATGGTCACTGACACTGACTTTCTCACTTTTGATATGTTATTCTACCATCTGAGGACTGACTTATTTCAGAATGAAGAACGGTGAGGTTTCTGGTAAAATCAGCTCCTTTAAAGGAATTACCATATGAACACCACCAGGGGAAGGTGTGGGAATAGCACCTGGGGAGGGATAAGAAAGAGGAGTTTTAAACTGCACAGAATTTGCATCCTGAGTGTTCCTACTGCTGTAATACTGAAATGCTGAAGTTCATTGCATTGATGCATTTCTGCTAATTATTTATATTATTATTGCTCCACCCATAATATTTTGCATAACCAAGAGCTCCATGGATAAATCTCAGCTTCCTTTTTTCAGATTATTACATTTATTTTCCAAAATTTAAACAGACATCCAAATTTCCGTGCAAGAGAAGACATGTCTAAGCATACGCCCATGCCTTCATACTGTCCCCAGTTTTGTGGTGTTTGGGAAAAGCTCAGAATGCTTGAGGACATGTTGTCTTTTCTTCAGTTCCCTCGTATAATTTAAGGGACTTAAAGGAACAGCCCTTCAGACTGTTTATAGCTCCTGAAAGCTCCCTCAGGCCCTTGATCACAGGCTAGATACCACAAGCATGTACCAAATGGTATTAAATGTCATTGTTTCCCAAGAGATGTTGAGCCTTCTGGAGGTTCTCTGTACAGGAGAAAACTCTGGTCTAAGTCAGCATTTATGGCTGCTTCAGTGGGACCAAGCAAGTGGAACAGGAATAAGATTATGGCCTGTCGGATGGTCTTAGGGTAGTTTTTTTGAACTACATTTCGTATGTAGAAATGTTGATAGAAATTTTTTCAACTTAATAAAAGCCATTAATGCTTTCTTTGAATAGAGTTCATTTCATTTAAAGTGTTCCTTCACTGGTTGAGAACTGGAGCATAGTCCATATTCTGGGAGCCTAGAGATCTGTAAGCAAGCCATGTATTTCTAAGTGGACACACACAACAAAACTGAAGACTAGGTTCAGCTAGTAGGTAGAAAGGTAAAGGTTGTTGCTTTATTCAGAAGCAACCTGAAAATTATACTAATGAATCCTGGTGAGGACAACTGCTAGGTTGTTGAGACTACTGACCACTAGGCATTTTATCTTGCATTTTATGCCTGAAAAAAATCATGGCCACAAATACTAGTATGCTTTCAGGAGCCAAATATGAAATTGTACCTAATAACAGTATAGATACTCCTGAGGATAAGAAATGAATGTGAGATATTAGCCAGGAGTGAGAGAGAGGGTTGATATCTTCAAGGATATGGCAGCTATTATAAAATCTTGTAGAGATCAGTGATCATTATTGCACAAAAGGAGACTGAAAGAGTTCAGCTTCTTTAGTATACCAAAGCAGAAGCTGAGAGGAAAGCAATTATTCAATTATCAATACACTAGGAATAAACAGAAGACTAGGGAAGCAGTGTCTCAACTAAAGGACAAAGTTGACACAAGAGCGAAAAGTTATAATGTTGTCATGATTAAATTTCGGTTAGAAATTAGTAGTAGTCCTCTGAGCAGGAAGTCTGGAACAGCCAGCTACTAGGGGCAGCAGGGCAACCAGTGTGCCCAGTTTTAAGACAGCACTCTATGTTATAAGCATTTGCTGAGATAATATAAATGAATGCTTTTTTTTTTTTTTTACTTGCCATACTCAGGACTGAGAAGATAATGTAAGCACAGAAGAGATCAATGTCAGGTTGTTGCATCCAAAAAGTAATTCCAAATTAGAGGCTAGAGAAATTCTTACATGATTTTTCTATTTTATTTTGAAAATTGTAAAACACAAGGCTACAATCAGGCAGTAAATTTTGCTATTCCTGCACAGAGAAAAGCACTCTTATTCACAATACTTGCACGTGATTAGCTCTAGGTGCTTCTTTAAGACTTCCTGTGTGTAAGAAAACTTTTCTACCATCTCTGAAAGAAACAGCTACAGGTGAAGTAGCGTGGCATGGCCCAAAATGTAACAGCTGGATAGAAGCCTCCCAAGTTTATGATGTCTAGTATTTTGGATTCAGGTGGGGGAAAAAGAATTTATGTCATGTTGCCCATCAACACCAGCATCAGGACTTTTCCACAAAACATCAGCTCAAACTTTACTATACAACAGATGAAGACCCTGGAATTCCCTAGCAATTGAGATGAGTGGGGCTGGCAGGAATACAATACCTGCAGCACTGGAATAACATCAATGAAGACACTGCCTTTGAAATAAGGCTGCTGGTTAAAATATGGCACTATACTTTGCAGACGCCACCATCCATTCCTCTCCATGTTGAAGGAATATATGAAGTCTTATTGACCTCCACAGCACAACTGTTGACTCTCCAGTCATATGCATAGATTTAGGAAATCAAAGGAGGAGACTGAGGGGAGACCTCATCGCGGTCTACAGCTTCCTCACAAGGGGAAGAGGAGGGGCAGGTCCCGATCTCCCCTCCCTGGCGACCAGTGACAGGACCGGAGGGAATGGCAGGAAGATATGCCAGGGGAGGTTTAGGTTGGACATTAGGAAAAGGTTCTTCACCCAGAGGGTGGTGGAGCACTGGAACAGGGTCCCCAGGGAGGTAGTCATGGCACTGAGCCTGACAATATTCAAGGACCTTTTGGACAATGCTCTCAAACACATAGTGTGAATTTTGAGGTTGTCCTATACAGGGTCAGGAGTTGGACTTGATGATCCTTGTGGGTCCCTTCCAACTCAGGAAACTCTATGATTCTATGATTAAAAGCTTAAAAGACATGAAAATCCTTATGCTTTTTGTACGCTAGGGCAGGTAGCACATATTTTCAGGGCTTGTCCATGGGTTGCCACTAAGAAATTTCATATTGTGGTAGATATCACCTCTCCACCTTTACATGGATCTTGTAGAGCACCAACTGGTGGGGACTTTTTTGCTTCATCATTGTGCTGTGTTCCAACTGCCAGTAACAATGAGATCATTACAGTAAGACATGATAAGCCACTCTGTGAGCCTGAAAACCAACTGAATATCAACATCATCAACATTGAATTAAAGACTGGCCAGAACATAAGCAACATTTCAGGGTGGGGTGGCCTCTTGTTCAGCCTCGTTGATCCCTAGCTCCACAGACATGTTCAGACTTCTTCATGGTGCCCACATTATTGGTGCAGCCCACTCCCCTAAAACTCATCTCACCCCGGACTTCTTAGGATGTGATCAGCAAAATTGTAAAGTGGGAGTGTAAGCCAGTATTTTTTTTTAATTTAATATTCTTTCTGGTCACATTTAAACTTGCAGTATTAATTTCATTATCTCTTATTTTAAAAGTGTATTGTACAGGAGGGCCAGAAGGGACTGCATAGCCTTGAAATACTTGCATTAGAACAGGAAGACATGGCTTGCATTTCTGTCCAATCAGAGGGCACTTTGAGACCAAGTGGGAATATGACACTTCAAAAAAATTGAGTCCTCCAGGGGCAAAAGGAGGTGAGGCAAGCTGATCATGTGACCAGAAGAGGTTGTCAGGGACCAGCAAGGGCTGGCAGCTCCCTCACAGATGGGCAGATGGAAGCTGCGCATGATACCAAGGACAGGGGCCTCATCAGCCAGGGAAGCCCTGGAGGGTCTGGCAAGGAACGGTCCAAGCCACCTTTGGAGAGCCACATGGCCAGGCAGGGAAGCATCCATAACCCACCTCGGAAGTCCCAGCATGCTTGACAGAGAACAAGCCAAATCATGCCTGATGAGCCCCAGCTGGCTTGGTGGGGAAGCTTCCAAGCTGCCCCTGGGGAGCCCCAGAGGGCATGATGCAGAAGCGTTCTTGCAGTCTCTCAGGACCCCCAGGTGACAAATGAGATTGGTGGGGAAGGGTCCAAGTAACCACCCCATGGGCAGCCTCAGAGGCTGGGTGGGCATGGTGGGGAAAGGTTCAAGCCACCACCGAGGAGCCCCAGAGAATTTGGCAGGAATGGTCCAAGATGACCCTGGGGAGCCTGGGAGGCCAAGCTTGGCCTGGAAGGGGACAACTAACCCCTAGAAGCCCTGGCAGGCTTGGTGGGGAAGGGTTCTTGCTGTCCCTAGAGAACCCCAGATAGCGTGGGTGGGGGAGGGTCAAAGCCACCCCTGGGGAGCCCTGGAGGGCCTAGTTATGAAGGATCCAGGTGAGGAATGGACTAAGCCACCCCTGCGGAGCCTTCAAGGCTGGGCAAGCTTGTTGGGGAAGATCCAAGCCACCCCTGGGGAGCGGTGGAGAGCTTTATGAGGAAGGGTCTGTAGTGACTTCACGTTGAGGAGTTAAGTGATCCACAGAACAGTTAACCTGAGTAGGCACAAGCCTGTGCTGTGCTAGGCTGCATCTATAGGTAGGCTGCACTTATAGCTTGGCCATCAGGCCTGTGCTATGCTGCGCATATCCCTTGGCCGCAGGATAACTTAGACAGTTGATTGTAATAGAGGAGCCTGCGGGCAGCTCCCACTCTGTGTTGGCAATTACACCACCTGCCAGTCTTTGCCTTTACCTAAAAGTGCACATAAGAAAGGTCACTCAGAAAGATATACTTCTGGCACTAGTAAAGGCTGGAGTGCCTAGCAGATAGATGGCAAACCATCTCCTTGCTTGTGGGGCTTGCATAAATAAGTAAAAGCAAAGAAGGGGTGAAGGAAACTGTGGAGCACTGGATCAAGAGTCCCACCTGCACCACCCTATGTAGACAGTGAAGATAGGTCTTCCTTTAATTGTTCCCATATGCTCTGACCTTTCTCCCTGGAAACAAGAGTAGGGAATGGGTGGTCCCTCTCCAGTATGGCTAATAAACAGAGCTAGATGGGCAGGAGTGTCAACCATATGTTTCATTGCACTTGTAATACTTTGGAGCTGCCATCATAAGCAACAACTTATGGCTCTTCTAGATACTGTGAAGAAATTACCTTAATTCAAGGAAATTCATTCCATTACCCTAAAAATAAACTGATAAATATTAACATAATCAGGGAGGTGAAGGAACCAGCCAGAGAAATTTTTATAACCTTGCAACTAGAAGGATATTCTAGTGTGTTAAGAGAAAAATATATCATGCCAGCTCTGACAACATGAAAGAGCTGAGGCTGCTGAAGTTCTATGCCCCCAAGTCCAACCAGCAGCAAGGCTGAAAGTGTATTCCCAGGAGGCACAAGCATACAGAACACACATATACAACACATATATACATATATAAATGGTCAGCCACGCAGATCACAGACAGACACATGGAGCACTCACATGAACAGACAGCACCAAGATATGAGCCCCGAGGCTGCAGCCCCACTCCACTTGCTGGTATAGACCATCACACACACACAATCTCTTACACACCCAGAGCTGGCTGGGACTCCCTTGGTCCCAATAGCCAAGCGCCAGATACCTCCCAAACCACTACACGCCAACTAGTCCAGCTTGATCTTCACTAGTGCTTACACACTTGCACACACACTTACATTCACTCTAGTTGCTATTGCCACAGGCACGTGGGCTGCTATGACCCACAATCCCACTCCAGTTGTTAGCACTTAGGTCTACTCACTCCAGTCTCTCCAGTTGCTAGTACCACAGAAAAATAGGCCTCTCCAACCTGTGATCTGACTCCAGCTGCTGCTCTCTGACCCCCCTAGACACCCCGCTGCCTCCCCAAGCAGAGTCCCTTACACAGGAAAAGAGTTAGAAAGGAATTTAGTAAGAAGGTAGGAGAGATTGCACTGATCAGGCACAGGGCATGGCGAGACAAGTGTACCAAATAGCAAACTATTTGTACGCAACCAGCCCTTTTTACCACCCCTACCCATCTATTTTCACACACTTGTTCCTCCACAAACGACCTAAATTAATCCCTTCCCTCACCTTTGGTTCCTCTTGTAAATGTCCCACAATATGTTTTGTACAATTCCAAAGTTCTCTTACCCTGCATCCCCTATTGTATACAACACCCTCAGGCAATAAGCCCTCCCTCATTTTGAAAAGGTGATCAGAGAGCTGCCCCTAATGACATATCTTGATGGGTTTCACACCTGCACAGTGGGGCTAATGACCCTCTTGTGGCTGCCACAGGACAGGGTGTCCATTTTACAGGAGTCACTGTTCTTTGGGCTTGTAGAGATGGGCCTTTGATGGGTTGCTGGCTCTCCCTGTCAGAGAGGCCAGAGGCTGTAGCAAGCACTCAGTATACTTGACTAAGACTTTGGTGATCCTATCTCTAATGTCACTGTTACTCTACACTTTTTCTCACAATGAATACTTGTTTTACTTATCACTACTATTGTATTACTAATTGTAGTAATCACTCACTGAATCTGCAACTTACAGTATCTTGAAGGGACAATCAAGGGATGGAGTGTAGTGATCCCAACTGAAAGGGCATTGAAGTTCAGGGCTGTGCACTGGAGGCAGGACAGCCTCAAGGGGAGTGGAACATTCATGTTTGAGGTTTAACAAGGCCAAGTGCCGGGNGAGGTGCTGGAGCGTGTCCAGAGAAGGGCAACGAAGCTGGTGAAGGGTCTAGAAAACAAGTCTTATGAGGAGTGGCTGAGGGAACTGGGGCTGTTTAGTTTGGAGAAGAGGAGGCTGAGGGGAGACCTTATCGCTCTCTACAACTACCTGAAAGGAGGTTGTAGTGAAGCGGGTGTTGGACTCTTCTCCCAAGAAACTAGCGATAGGACGAGAGGAAATGGCCTCAAGTTGCGACAGGGGAGGTTTAGATTGGACATCAGGAAGAATTTCTTGACCGAAAGAGTGGTTAGGCATTGGAACAGGCTGCCCAGAGAGGTGGTGGAGTCATCAACCCTGGAGGCGTTCAAAAAAGGTGTAGTCGTGGCACTCCAGGGCCTAGTTTAGGAGTCATGGTGGTGTTAGTTGATGGTTGGACTTGATGATCTTAGAGGTCTTTTCCAACCTTAATGGTTCTATGAACATGATGCTGGCCTGCCAGGCCTAGGAGGTGTGGGGGACTGGCAAACCACACCAGCCCACTGGGCTCCGGAGGAGGAATGACCTCAAGGGAAGTGGGGCACCAAACTGTTGTCCCAAAAATGGGGTTCTTTCACCCAGTGTGCAATAAGTCGATCCCACACACAGAGCCGAGATATTTGTTTATTCCATGTTTGCGCAAAGATGGGTGCTAGGTTGTAACTCCACAAAGCTAGCACACCCGGTCACAATCGCAACAGGTATTTATACAGTTAAACGTGTTAGTAACTTTTAATATTCACGCTCCCCAGCTAGTCATTGGTTAGCTTCTCTCTTACTTCAACTTAAAGGTGCAGTTCCTTTTAAATTTATTACGCATGCTCAGAGAGTAAGGGGCATATTTGAGTAGGAGGCTTTTTCTAGTTAGGAGGTGTGTTTTTCATATTATAATGAGATGGTTCAGCCTCAGGGCATCAGTTTAGGGCATTTGCTGATTTACTGAACCGGTAGGTACCCTCAAGGATGCATATCAGTTATTTTAGAGGCTTATGTCCTTCCTCCCTTCCTTGTTTTAGAGAAGTATGTCCTTCCTCCCTTCCTTGAAGTTCCTCTAGAGTTAATTATCTGAGTACACTTTAGCTTAAAAGAAGGAACGTCAATCATGGCCTTAAACAATTAGTCATCAACACCAGGGCCTGAAGACAAGGCAGTCTCAAAGGGAATTGTTCCACCTGCCAGTCCAGGGCAGCTTCAAGGGGCACAGGCCTCCCTATCAGCCCCCAGAGATGGGGTGGCGTCGAGAGGAGCAGAGTACCACACCAGACCCTGGCTGCAAGGCAGCCTCAAGGGAAGCGGGACATTCTCCTGACCCTAGGTGACCAGGTAGCCTTGAGACAAACAGATCTTCCTGTCAGGCCCCAGAAGCAGAGCAGCCTTGAGGGAAGCGGGCCTCCTTGCTAGACCCTGGAGGTGGGGCAGCCTGGAGTGCCCTGGAAGACAACAGGCCTCTCTGACGGACCTCGAGGCCAGGCTTTACACCAGCCTGCCATGCTGAAGAGGTGTGATGGCCTTGAGAGGAGACAAGGTGCCGCCCCTGGAGGTGGGGCAGCCTCAAGGGGACCATGCCTCCTTGCCAGAACCCAGAAGCAGGGCAGCATAGAGGGAAGCAGGGCACAATGCTGAGCCCTGGAGGTGGGATAGCCTGAGAAGAGGCCCAGGAGGTGGGGTAGCAGAGCACCATGCTGGCTCACTGTGCCCAGGAGGTACAGTGACCTCAGTGGGAGAGGGTCAACATGCTGGTCTGCCTGGTCCCAGGCGCGACAGCCTTGAGGGGATCAGGGTACAACCATAGCCTTCTGGACCCTGCAGGCAGGGTGGCCTGAATGGGAGCAGAGCACTATGCTGGCCCACAATGCTCAGGCTGTGCAGCAGCCTTGAGGAGAGAGGAGCACCACAACAGGCCACTGGGTCCCTGTGGAATAATTGCCGGAGGTGACTTAGAAAATTAAATTTATTTTCACATTTTAAAGAACGGTACAGCTTTGAAGAACCTTCCAGGGTGGAGTGCGGCTGACATGCAAGGAATCCATTCCACGGAAGTCCCCTAGGCCTGCAACCTTAGACGTTAGCAACACCAGGGGAGCTTGGTGTGCCGACTCTAAGAGGAACTGCACAGAGGGTGGAGTGGAGTGGAGTGGAGACACCGCGGCCAGGCTCTGTGATATTATGGTAACTTGAAGGTACCTTGGAACCGATAAGCTGCACATTTACTACCCTGGGCTGACGGTCTGTCATGCTTTTGACAAAATGCTGTCCTT
>WAAD01022143.1:8201-32377 GCA_013389945.1 Fregata magnificens | reverse complement strand
GCTTTCTGAACAGGGAATGAGGCAGCTGTTAGGAACACCAGTTTCATTTAGTTCTAATTCTGTAGCTGGTCCTACAAATGCAGGCGTGAAGCCTGACCCAGGTCTAACTGAAACCAAAGGTAAGTTTTTTCCCTGAAATACGAGTAATGGTTCACTGAGAGGCTGCATACAATGCAGATGGCACAAGGCTCCCATAAAATACTCATCATCAACATCATGTGAAAGATGCTGAAGTTAAAAAGATTAGTTCATCAGTTGTGAGCCAATGTAAAAGGCAATCAATATTAAAAGGGACATTTCACAGGAAAGTATCCAAATCCAATCAGAAGAGAATACCAGGCAAAGAGGGCATCATGATGTTTGCTCAAACCTGGGATCTAGAGCCATGTATGCTATGATCCCATGCAGGAGGAATTTCCCACTTGTTACTCTGTACTTCTTAACTGTGGAGCCCACAGCCTAATTCCTAATCAAAGGATCCTCTTGACCTGACGTGCCACTTTCTCTTTGTCATTGTAAATCTCAGCATACGTCGCATTCCTTAAACAATTAATAACCATCTAAAGCTTCACCTCAGCCTCTATGGGCGATTGGATTTGTTCACATTAATCTGTATCGCTGTCCAGCTGCCGTCTCAAATTCCCCGTGCTTGTTCTGTCACCTTTTCTTTACAATTTGAGCCCATACTTCCCACTGGTACTATTCGTCTTGGTTCACACTGAATGATGATCTCAGCATCACATTCTTCTTGCCCAGCTCTTTTTCTCCAATGCAAAACAAACAAGACAAAAATCCCTCTTCTTCTATTAGGATTGTGACAAATAAGCAACACAACTGTTGGCGCTATACTTTCTTTCTGGCAAACATCAAGAAAGTGGGTGCTTGTCAGAGCTTTCGAGTAACAGGTTATATCTGTCACACTTTCAGTAATAATCCTGACTTCCAGAAATGAGGCAAATGTATCTCATTTTTAAGTGAAGTGTATTAAGAAATCCACTGGATAACTGACCAATACAAACTAGATAGGGGGACCATAGCTGGCTGAGACCTTGTGGCACATAAAGAAGAGAGTGAAAAGGTGGCTGTAGTAGTTTGTGATCTAGTTCAGAACAAATTCAATCTTCTGTCTGGTTCAGATGAAAAAAATATGCTCTGTGTTCATTATCTCATCCCTACTCATAGTTGAGCACATCATCTGGAAAGGATGCCACATGTAAGCACATCACACTCTAGTTTATACAAACACGGTACACAGGGCTGTTTGACATTAATTGGATCCACCCAATCCTCACATGGAGGCCAATTTGGCACAAAGAAAATTCATGCAGTTTTCACATGCAAGACTGGAATTCTACATCAAGTTGATACAAACAATGTTCACTAATTAGCAGCTTCTGCATTGTCACCTCCAAGATAAAAGTTGCCAAGTGCCCACCCTCTTGTCTCAAATTATTCTTTGGCAGGCAGTGTTACAGGCAACATCATAAAAACAAAACCCCCCTCCATATTGCTCCAAGGTGACTTGTACATAGAGCTCAGCAAAACTGCCAGTTTAGACTACAGGGAATCTCCATCTATGATGCCCTCATCACTTTTACCTTGCAGAATTCACTTTAAATTAAAATAGAAAGTGCAGGAGACATGTATATGAACGAAAGCTTAACTAGCCAGTTTTATTTTAAGTCGTGCAAAGTAATGGCTCTGTAAAGGACAGAACTGCTGTAAACCAATTTCAGATTATTACACTTTACTTAAAAAAAAAAAAAAAACCCAGAAAGAACAAAGCTAATTATTAGTCCATCATTTCATATCCCTTCTCTCAATTATATTAAAAATTTTTTCCTTCAATGGACAAATTACGATGAGTTCTGAAAATTTCCCTGGGAAAATAGCAAATACAAAGTATTACTCAGAAAAGACAAAAATGGGAGTAATATTGCTTGTCATTGCCTGTTCTCCACTTTAACTGTAATCTACTTGTAGGAGCGGGGAGATGTTACCTTTTTATAATGACTGTGTAGTAGCTGCACAATGGTATCGTAGTCTCTGAATGCATTTTTATATGTGATAGCCATCATTATTAAGTGACATGGAGATGCTACGACCAACTCAGAAGCTACAGAAACAAGCAGAAAGCTATGCTTCCTTGCACAGTCACTACTTGTGTACACCAGCATCAGCTACATTCCTTCCCTAATAAGACAAAGCAAAAAGGCACCTAAGGAATACACTCATCTGGCAGAGACGGCAGGCAGAAGTAAAGGCATAAAAAGTTCAAACACATGCAGATACTTCAAAGGAAAATCCTAGTTCAGGAATCAATACCTTATGCAGACATCTTTATCAGGCGTGGTTTTTTATAAATTACCTATTCTGACAAAGCTGTGAAGGTTCTGTATGGCTTCCCAACATTATCAAAAGATAACTTGTGTTCCATCAAATATGACAATTTTGCTATCCTTTGGCAAAGGAGGAAAAAACAAAACCAAAGAAATAGTCATGGTGAAAATGAGATTATATGGGTGTCCTAAAAAGTTGATTTCTTCCTACCCAGAGATATTTCTAAGAACTCAGAAATGAGGTGAGGTTGAATCATCAAGGAAAATAGGGTTATGCAAAATAGAAGAAAAGAGTCCACCACCACAGAGGATATTCTGCTGTTCACTGAAGAGTCTCTTCCTGGACATGCTTATGCTTATGGAATACACCAACGTACTGCATACAAGTCTTTTGCAAGAACTGGAGTTAACTGTTTGTCATTTCTCTGTTTCCCTCTATTAATATGATTTTCTTTCCATTTCTCAAGATTCAAAGTGTAGTAAAACTCTTACCATTACCAAAAATCACTTTAACAAGATTGTTAATAGTTTGATGATTTTTTAAAAAATCAGTAGCTTCACAATGACAATAAACCTTTAAAACTACCTGTTTTTTAAAACAGTTTAAAATACTTAGCATTCCAAAGGTATTATTTGTATTAATAATATATCTCAACCAAAAGCAAAGAATAATACAGGATTGTCTTGGCAGTTCCTTTTCATAAAAAACTACCAGGTAGGGCTAGGCTGAAATTATGTTACCCAAAACAGTTTCTTAAAATATCTCCGCAAAAATCATAGAGAAAATCTTTTGTCTTTTTCAACTGACTGTTACTTCAAGGGCAATTCTGAAGGCTGATAGCTTTAGATAGTTCACTTACAGATATGCTTTATCCTAATGAAGGTAAAAATAGCTATATTCAATGTTTTAACTGATAAGAATGTCCTTTGCTAACCTTACTCAAAGTTAGCTCCATGCAGCTTTAACAAGGTAAGCAAATGAGGACTTGGGCTCTTTCATGGCTACCAGGGAAGGAGGATACTTTCCCGGGGGATTTCTACAGTCTTACCCTGACAACCGGACAATGTAGGTGCTATTAGCTGTGACCCACAGGGGTAGCATCCATGATAACAGTGCCTCACTTAGCACTATCAAGGTATGCCAGCTGTTTTCTAAATCTGGAGACTGACAAATGTCTAGATATAGTTATCTATCTACTCCCTTGCAATTTTCTAGATGTGTTTTTAAATGTGTACATTTGCATATGTACATATCATGTAGCTACATACATAACAATAGTTCTGTACTACTGCTTTTGTTATTCAGGGATGGAAAACAATTGACCAAATAATTTATATTTTTATGTGGCGTACGAAAAAGTGACCAGAGGAATGGATGGATAGGAGGGTGGGTGGATTCCTGAATAGATGGATGGATACCACACAATGTACATTTCTGTGTGTAAGTAAAATAATACTGAATTGCCTTCTTAAGGAAAAAATAGAAGAAATGGACTGAATGTCACCTATCTTCAACCAATAACAAAAACCTTAAATGAAGTAATGTCTACAAATTTAGTGAAAATAATAATAATAAAAAGACCTGTTTAACCTAAAAATCTCCATGATCTCAGGTGATTAGATGCTTAAAGCCCATGATTAATCCAGCCTCCTAGCTGTACTTCTTTGCTCCACTGCACTTTTATTCCCTACTGCTGCTTGAGGGAACTTGGGTTTGATTTTCAGCACTTGACCCAAGAAACTTTTCCCAGAGAGAAAGCCATTCCATCAATATGGAAGAAATACAATAAAGCCAAGAAAGAAGATGGATGATCTGTCAAGCAATGAGAGTCTTTTCTCCACTGGGAGAGTGTACCACTTCCACAGTACTCCCCATCCCTTTCTGATCAGGGAGCTGGTGTCTGGGTCACTTGATTCCAGTGTTATTTAATATAAAGAATAATAATGGGTATTAATCTCATGTGATTAATGCATATGCAATCTCACATCATATTTATTAGGAGTGCAAATCATGAATTTCTAGCTTAATAAGAAAGATTAATTGAATCAAGTGTTTAATTTCCTCTCTTCAAATCATATCTTGATGATTCATGAATTCCATAGCAAAGTCATTTACATTATCATATCATCAGGAAATATAGTTAGTTGTTAGAAAGATAAGATTGGGAGGTTAAATCCTTACATTTCAAAAGACGGTATTTTGTTCAAACGCAAGGAACATGTAATGGGCACAGTGAGCTGACCAAGACAAAACATTTGATCCTACCAGAAAAGCAATATCACTTGTATTTTCTGTAACGTGAAAATATGGCTTTTTCAAACCACTCTGACACTGCATTGAAGTCTCCTTGTTCTTGCACTGTGCACGCCAGGAAGTTTAAAATGTTAAATAATCTCTGAAACTGCCCTAGAAACTCAAGTTAGCTTATTAAAGTTTTTTTTTTTCCCCCATGTTTGAAAAACTTCTTTGTTTCACTGAGGGCAAATCTCTTGTGTTTTGTAACGTTGTTATTGAACAAGTTTAATGATTTGCTGAGGACCTCATCTAGCGGCATTACCAAGCAACATGAGATTAGAAACGTATGGTGATGTAGGCTCTCCTAGAATAAATGAAAATATTTTATTCAGCTCCCAAGAAGGGTCTCCTGAGATCAAATTAGAAGCTAGCTGTGAAGGGAGATGTTTAGGCATGCTCTGGAATTATTTATCAGCATTTTCTGCTTGTGTGAGAATAAGCAGACATTAAGTTTAAATTAAACAAAGGAGAAAGAAAACAAGTTTTTTTAAGTAATTTGACTGCTAATGATATTTCTGAATTATTCTCAGTTTAATAGTTTAAGTAATTTGCAATGATAATAATTGTTCCTGCTAAAGCTCCAGTAATGTCAATTCTATCCTTGCTGAAATGAACTTTCTTCAAGACCTTTAATGGACAAGTAATTGCAAATTTATGGTGGGCTTTGTTAATTTTAAATTTGTTTTCTTCTTGACATTTCTTTTAATTTAATTTAATTTTATTACATTCATCAACAACTAGAGAAACTGACTTAAAAGTCCATTAAAAGAGAATAAATGTTTGGAGTTTTTATATTGCACTTGTTTATCTTTATTTATAATGAGCCTGTGCTTCCAGATAGAACGGAGGCAGTTTAATTATTACTTTTTAACAGTAATGTGTGCTTTCCTCACACTCTTTCAAGATAAATATGTTTGAAATTCTTCTCACCCAGCTAGAAACTGTTATTGTGATTTTATTACTCAGGTGCTATAATCTGCCCTGCAAAATATTTTGAAAACTATGAATGTGTTTAAGTGGAATACTCAAGGGGCTAAACTTAAGCATTGTTAAGCCTGTAAGACAAACCAGTAGAGAGGACAGTTGGCCCCTAAAGGAAAATAATACCGTAATATATATCACAGATACTCATCATGAGCGAAATGCAACTCTATGAAAAATTTTGTTCTAGCTAATTGCAATGAAAATTTCACCCCACACTTGTCCACAGAGGACACAGCTATCTTGGAATTGTAGTTTGCTGGTACTGTCAGGCACAACACTAATAAAATTATATTTATTTGAGCTTCTCAGAGAGTTTCCACTGTCAGGATTTGCTGATTTGTCCAGTCAGGATGTTCTTTAGGATTGTGTCAACTCCCGTGTGGCTGTAGCAGCCTGGAGATGTCAGGCGGGCCACAGCGAGCCCTGCAGAGGGTCCCCTGGAGGCAGGTACAACACCTGCTACTGCAGGAATGTGAGATGATTTGGGCACTGCTCTTCTTGCCCTCTCCAGCCATGGGTTAACAAGTGTTCTTGTTCTGTGCCTTTTTTTACAGAGAAACTACCACTGGATGAAACAGCCTTCCCAATCACATAGAGGTATATAATTTTGCTTGTGTGTTTGCGAATAGCTGTACAAGAAAGAATATCTCTCTGATACATGTAAATATTACATGGCATGACAAGTGATTTGTTATACAGCTTCTCAGTTTGCTGTTATCTTGCTGTAGTGTCTTTTTGGTTCTGGCCATGGATTAGGACAGATTGTGTACTCCAACAGAATGAAGAGACTGTCCTTGCTCCCAAAAACTTGCAGTCTGACACTGGTCAAGATATCAGAAAGACATTGATTTGCTCCATAAAGCAATGCGTTATGAGAAGCTGTATCATATCTTCAGTGTCTTTTCTTAATGCCTGATTTCAGCCCCTATCAAATGTCCACTGCTAACTTAAAACCATCTGAAAATGAAGGTATGTACTGGGAAAACTGACAGCCCCTCACACGCTAATATAACAGAATGAACAGACTCCCACTTGTTCTTGATCTCTCCATCTTATAAGGGAGAAAAGGAGAAACATTTCTTGGCTCAGCATCTCCTCCTCTGCATTTCTGCCAAACAAAATGCTTGACAAGTGCAATTTTACAGCACATGTTTGATGTGAACATAATGTCACCATGTTTGGCATTAACAAATAAAAAGGTACTGGGAAAAAAAAAAAGTAGCAAAAATGTTTTGGTTTCTTGCATGTCCTTGCAGTTTTCTTCCCGTTCTCATTTCCTTTTCAGATTTCAGTGAAACAAATGTTGAATATCTCAGAAAAGTAAGGATGCTTTGTGGCTTCTGCCCAAAGTGCAGCAAGCTGGTCAGGTTTGCAGGCTGCGGCACAGGTGTCCGCAGTACGAGGCCCACTGCAGCACCTGCCTGGTGCCACCACTCTTATAGCCCCAGCAGGGAGGCCAGGAGCAGCCCTGAGAATTTCCTTCTGACCTCTACAGGTTGTCCTTGGAGGCATTAGACTAGGTCCACCTTTAGCTGGAACATACTGACAGGGCAAGGGAAGCTTTTATGCTGCTTCCCAAGTTGTTCTTTCTGCACAGAACTGACCTACTTTTGCCCTGCAGAACTGTCATTCTGGCACTTTTCATAAGCACCAGAGATATGCCTCTGCATTACACAAGTGCACATTTTCAACAAAGAAAAGGGAAAATCATCTCTGTGACCTAAAACTTAGAGGTGAAGTCATAACTTTTAAAACTACAAGCCTGCACATGTGTAGGTTGCTCTGCACTCTGGTTGTGACTCATAAGACCTAGCTCAACCTTTTTATTTCCTATATTTCACTGTGATTATGAAAGAAAATATGCATTATAAAATAATGTGGTATGAAGTTCTCTCTTTGCTGAATCCATGACCATTATATCCAGCCTCCTTGTGAACATAAGTAGCTCAAATGAATACAAAGGTCAGAAAGAACTTGGCTCAAAACCTGACGTTCCTGACCTAAGTGAGTATACATTTATTTTCTTTCCTACTCCCTGGGGGGGAGGGAGGGAACCAAAAAAAACCCCAACAGCCAAAGACAGAAAGAAAGAAAATCTGAAAGATTAAGCCTGCTATACAAGATTTGCCTCTGTGCTATTCACTAAATCCTCCCTTCTCAAGGGAAGGAATGATCCGATGCTATGTACATTCCTACAAAGCCTTTCTAAGAAACACAGCATTTTCATTACCTGTGCAGATATTGGTGAACGTATTTAATGAACCCTCTTCCTCAGATGAAACAGCGAATAAAGAAAAAGCTTAGCTCTTGTGGAAACTGCAATAAATTTAGCTGGAATAATTTTGGCATTTTGTCTTGTCCAGCATCAGCAACCCTCATTCTCATCTCAGAATGCCAGCTGCTAAAGATTTGGTTCTCTCATCCTGTGTTCTCTCATCTTGACTGATATAAATTAATAAAACCTTCTCCACTAGCCTCTTCTGTTCTCCCATATCCCCATTCCTGGGAGCGTCTGTATAAAACACCCTTGATAAAATTATCTCCAGCTATTCCGCTTCAATCATACCAAATCACTCTTTGAATCATTTTATCAATTTCCTTTTTTTTTTTTTAACAGCATCAAATTCAAGATCATTTCCTGTCTGAAGCCGCACAAAACTTCATTATAAATCACACAATAAAGCTGTCTCTTCAGTTTCATTTCTGGATTTTTTTAATTGTTCCTTCATTCCTGTTTGTTACTGCATTCTTTATTTCATTCTCTAATGCCCCTTGTTGTGGCTACAATGAACCAATTTGTGTTCTCCCCACACCCACCTTTTATCACCTTCTAATCCCCCCATAAAACTTATTTTCTCACAGAAATTCCTAACTTGTTTTCCCTGAAAAATAATCTTGGCACACCTTTCATTATCAGCACCTGTCTTTGTGAGGCTTGTCTCTAGGGCATATGAGGGTTTCTCTATGCTCTATATATTTGCCATCATATGGAAGTGATTGATGATAATAACTGTAGTTTTTACGTACCTTACTTAACTGCTTTTTTTGATGATGCTCTTAATTTGGTAACAATATAAATAAGATATGTCCTTCTCTATGGATTCATTACAGCAATACTCATTAAGAGTTTAACTCATTTATTAGAAGCAGAGAGCTGTTTACAAGTTCTGTCACTGTACAAAACAAATAGTATTGAATTATGCTCAAAAAGCTCCAGCTCACAGATAGATACGAGATACTTCCAGTAACATGGGTAACATGTAACCCACAGTTTCTAGTGGGGCAATATTCCTAAAAGAATCACCTATGGGGGTCGGGGTGCTTTCCAAAAGGTACGAGGCACAAGTTTTTTTGTACCACTAGCACAAATAGTGCTTAGCACCTGTTGACGTCAATGCTCCTTACATCACATGTGAAAATATGCTTTAGGATATTATATTTTATCATCATACGCTCAATTTAGGTGAAAGAAGCCTGTGCCATAAGTTCTCAGTTCAGTCTGTAAATAGGCTGGCATTACAATAGCATGTTGAACTTTGTGTTATTTCTCACCCATGCTTGTTATTGTTGCCTTCTACAAATCAGAGTTTCCTATTAAAAGAAATTGCCTTTACCTTCAAAACCACACGTAGGAATCTTAAAAAAAAAATGGGAGGAAATTTTGGGAACATGTGTAGTGTATTGCAGATTTGAAGCACAGTTATGTTTACTGGTTGATTAGTCCCTTCTTTTACAGTATTTTTTATTTCTTTCTCTCTCCCCACTTTGGTTTCCTTGCCCTTTTACATAAGACCACACGATTTTCCCACTAGGCTGCTTGGTGATCAAATGTGAGATTTCTATAATCAGAACAAAGGTGGAAGGAAATGTTCCTTTTTAATAACGTACATCCAGCCAAGATGCAGCCTGAAAAACTGGTGACTTAAGTGTTAATTCCCCAGTGGAAGGGCTGCTTCTTTATCCTCTGCCTATGGGGGACAGGGCAAAGCCTCCTAATTGGACAAACTAGAAACTTCAGGGATGTGGAAGAGGAACAGGTGAAAATGTAACTGATCATTATCTTCAGCCAGTAACTGGCAACCAGATGCTCCTGAAATACATCAAAAGAGTTACTCAGTAACACAGGGCTTCCTGCTCAGGGGGAGTAGACTAGGTTGTCTTCAGCCAGAAGAAAGTGATATACAACTATGCTTAACTCTGTTTTCACTCTGCAAAATTTATGAACTTTTACTTGTCAGGCAGGACAAGACCCGATAAACCAAGTGATCATTTTGCTTTTAGCCTTGCATAGATTTTTTTTAAAAGCTGAATTAACTAGACTCAGTCTGCAGCTGAGATAGTTGGAGCGCAACTATTGCACAATATGTTTCCTTATCTGATTCCGTAGAATAACATAAAAAGGTGGTCTTGGACTCTGCATTATGCAAACATATGTCCCTGGTATTGTCATTTAGGAGGCTGCAGATGTAATTTTTGCATTTTCCTACCTGGTCACTTGTTTTTCCTCTCTTTCCTCCCAAACTTCTAAGTGAAAAATGAAATCCTTTGAAAGGGATTAGCATTTGTATCATTTTACTGTTTCAAACTAGAAACCGAGTTGGTCTCTACAGTTGCTGTGCAACACATGCTGATGGAAAAATCCTAATGAAAGATGATAGCAATTAACAAGAATTACCAATCTTAAATTCTTTTGCCAGAGTGAAAGAATAGATTTCTATCTGATAACCTGAGAAGAACAATATCCAATTTGTGAGCATTATCCACTCTTTTGAGAGCTCTGAAACCGTAGGGTTTTTTCTCTGACTTAATTTTAAAGGAATGCCTGACATTTTCATAAAACCCTGGTCATGAATTTTCATTTGGGCTTTTTTTAAAAAACAAAAAAACCAAACAGATTTGTCCTCTTATGCTGTCACTGTGGTGAGTGAAAGTGGGCAGGTTTCCCAAGAACACACCTGAAATCTGCCCGTTTGCTCCATGTTGACAGTGGGATGATACGAGAAGTGTAATAAAAAGGGAAAGACTTAGCGAGATGACTTAACGCAGATGCCTGTGACCCTTTTTACTGAACCAGGCCCCAACTTTAATAGAGATGTTGTCACCATTGTTTGAAAGGCTGATCTAACACTCCAGTTCAAGTAAGAACTGGACAGGCTAAGTAGCTAATTGTTATTCTTGGCTGGCACTCCGGTACGCTGACTCCACGATGAAAAATAACATTGCAGGGCTGTAAAGCATCTCAAAAAGAAAACTACACTCAATTAACGGTTCTGACTCATACCAGCAAAAGCAAGAAAATGTAGAGCCAAAGAACTCTCCCTAGTCTGATTTTTCCATGTTGTGTCTGGGTATTGCAAGGTTCCCTAACACAACAAAATGTTCACTGAAGAACCGTGATGTATCTTTGCCTCTGGGGGGTGAGCTAAGGGAAACTCATATATTAAGTTTCCAGTTCTAACAGTGCCAGAATTTAAGTACAGTTGAACCTGTCACTATACTGTGAAGGAGCAGTACAGGTTTAAGCCAAATATACTTGGCTTTCTTTGGCTGGGTTTCAATGAATACTGCAGGCAAATTTGCTACATGGGGTTTCCCAGCTCCAAGTCCACAGAAAGATTTGACTCAGAAAAAGCAGATCAACCCAACTAAGGTCAATCACTTTGGTTATGAGCCCATGCCTATGTCTTTCAGTCTTCTGGTAATTTTTGATACAGACAACCTGAGGTGGACGTACCTCGCTTTCTGGAACTTTTTTATGATGTCTCAGGAATATTTATCTTTCATTAGCTTTTGAAAAAGGTCCAACAAAATAGTTCTGCTATGTCCCAGGTTATTAGCTACCACTAATTACTCATACACACTTTTGGCACCTGCATTAATTGCACACTGTCACTATCCTCCAACATCATTGACAAATTTTAATATAACATCAAGAAATATTCTTGAATAGCTAAAAGAAAACCCAGGCTTTTTCTGCCCATGTGAGACTTTTTCACCCAGAAACATATGGAAACATGTTAAGCATTGGGGAAAGGGAAGCAGAGAAACCCTTCGCAGTTTTAGCAGGGATTTATTTTGAACTTTCTGTTTTGTTTTCATCCACCTGATTGGAGCATGGAATTCTCAGGAGCCAGCAGTGCTTTCAGGAACCAGAAAGAGCAATTAAATTAATGGTTTTGTCAGAGCAATAATAATTGTATTATCACTATAAAGCATAGCAGTATCTAAAAGCCTCAACCAAGAATATGGCCTCATTTTGTTAAGCCTTGCAAAAAAACATAATGAAGTTACCCCCTCCCCGCCCCAAAATGTAAATGGATAGAACAAACAATATTTCAGAAAGGAAGCTGCTATTGCTATTTTATAAATAAAGGAATGAACCATAGACAGACAAGATGAGTTACCTAAAGTCACAGGAAAACTGTGGCAAAGTGACTGAATATGCTTCCCCCAAGCCATATGCCCTAACTACAAAGCTATCCTTCTTTTCCAGGCAGCAAGAATTTCAAGTCATGCCACTCCTGATAAAATATGCAGACTTTCTGAATAGGAGTGATTTTCAATTTACTGATAAATTAGTAGACAAATGATTTCTGTAGACAATTTGTAGGATATTTTTAGAAATAATTAGCATTGAAAATAACCAATTTTTCACTGCAGACATAATCTATACAGTATTTGAACATGCGTTTATAATCCATAACTATATAATTAATGAAAGTAAAATATATTTCAATAGTATCTAGTGTGTCTGTAATTTATAGAGCTGTAAATGCAGATTTATAGCCAGTATGTCATGTGCTGGTGAAATGTCTGCATAAAAATGCGTGAACATTTGTGCTGTAACAACTCTGTCAAAAGAACATCATGGTGATCATTTGGCAACACGTATATGTTGTCTGATGAACTTTGCTATAATTAATTATTACTGCTAATGAACATTTGATTAAATTAATTTCCTAAAATATACAAATGATTAAGTGAGAATATGAGAAGATTTACTGCACATAGTGATATCAGTAAATTCTATGTGACATTTTCCTGTGTTTCATATAATGAAATATAAAATTATATCCCCTTAAAAAATAATTTCAAAAGAACCTTTTCGAAAGCTCTGTTCTAATATACATACACCGAGGAGTCATTTGAATGAGCTCAAGATAACCACAATGTTGACCCCTGTGATACATTCCTGTCACTATAAAATGCTGCAGAAGAATATTAGCAGAACAGAATACCAGAGTGGTGCATAGTAACAGGAGCTGTTGCCTTCAGTTCAAATTCAGGGCTTAGTGTAAGAGAGCTTCATCCCTCTCAAAACACCGGTTGAAATACAGAATACTTGTCACGTGTCCTACTTTTTGGCTTGTTTAAGTTGACCCTCTCTGTTGTACATTGCACTACAGGTTTTGTATCAGCAATGAAAGGAAGAAGAATGTATTTTCACTGAAATCAGAACACATAGAAATAAACAACTTGAAACAACTTTGTTGTTTATCTCCTACATTGCAATCATTAAAATATTGAACAGGTGCTGGGAATTAATTTGCTTTTGTTTCAAAATACTGATCCTAAGTTTGTGCTAAGTAGATTTTTTGGGTTATAGTTCCACAGAGAAAATTAATTTGCTTATATTATATTTTACAACACATCATGCACAAATGCTTCCTTGCTCTCTGAGACTGCTAGAGGAAAGAGAAGTCTTCTTCATGTTAGTCATTGCAGCATAGTTTCCGCCAATGATGATGGTGATTATTGGAATGTGGTGGCAAAACACAAACCCTAGAAGCCATCATTGATCTCTTCAATACAAGTTTTTGTGTGGAAGACAGAAATGTATAGGCAGAAAGATAGTATGATCACATAAACCACTGTTCTTTGGGAAATCAGGATAAAGTGACTTTTTTTCTGCCGTATCTGGACTGCATGTCAGATTTAATATATGAATATTGCTCCCTGTGTAGGACTCATTGAAGCTTAGCTTGCATGGCTGCTCAAGATAATAAGTGGGCATAATCCTACATTTGGCTTTCAGCAATGCCAATAGCATCCTGTTATCTTGTTTGATGCTAGCAGTAATGTGAAATAAACTAAATTTCAGAAGTAAATCAATACTCATTTGGACAATAAATGAAAATTATTAATAACTGCATTTAAAAAAAAAAAGTACAAATGCAACCCTCAAGAGAATGCGGAGAAGCAGTGATAGTAAGACGGCATATAGGACACTACTTTCGATAGTCAGTCATGTGCTTAATTTTGATTTTGTACTCCTGTAAGAATGCTGAACTTTCTGCACAAAAACATTCCAATTTATGTAAAATGCAAAGTTTGTATGTATAGATTTTTTTTATAATAAACCTATAATTTATTCTTCTGATGAGTCTAAACTCCACCAAAAAAAAAAAAATCAGTGAGTGTTTAATCATCAGCAATTCTGCCACTTCGCTAGGAATGTGGTCTTCTCCTTAATTTATCACATAGCCACCAATATTTTGTACTTCTTATAAGCTTTCCTTGCTGAAGTTTTCAAATCTTTCACAAGTATCAGCAATTTAGCTTACCCTACTTTCATGCATCTAGTGCTTTAGAACCTTTGTGTAAGAGGTTACAGAAAAGAGACACTAATTGTTAAACTGTTTGCTTTAAGTTGCACAAGAAGATTGATGACAGATAGAAGCAGAATTCAGATTTTGTGACTTCTTGTCACATACTTTAGCTGCCAGTCTGTTTTAAAATTTTGATTCAGGAAGTATGAAAAAAAAGTCTTTGAATCTGAACTTAATCAACAAGTAGGTATGGATGCTCCTCACGGACCCACCTTTATTTTCTAGCTGACCCTTTGTGTGTGTGTGCTGGCTTTCTCTTAGCTTTAAGATCAACTTCTGGCTGTTATTGTCTAAATACAAAGCTCTTACTCATACAGATAAAGCATTCCCTTTCCCCACACAAACATCCTAATGATTTTGTGATAGCATCTGAGTAAGACCTGTAGTATTTCACTGTCAGTATGGAGAATCCTTCTGCTCAGAAAAATGGTGTGTATTTTTGTCTATGCATGTGTGTATCACAAATATTACAACCTTCCCATCTGTCACATCTTTAATGATTTATATAAACTCCATTATTGTGGGGAAAAGAACCCAGAAATTACTGAAGTGTTTTAATTTTCCATATAACATTTCCCCACTCATTCAGATAAAGGATGCAACAGCTATTGACATACTAACTGTGGATCAAGAGGGTTCTTGTAGTTATATCTCTAATTCTGTCCTCTTAAACCTAGCAGGAGATTTGGATTAATCATACTGGCATCAATGATATAAACAGTCAATTCATCTTGAATCATTCAATAATCTTCAGTAAATGATTAATACACTTTTAATCACAGAATACCTGGTGTCTTTCCAGTCAATATTTCTCATGAGCTTAAAAAAATACAATACTGCAAGCTACAGATTGGATTCTGTTTTGCTAGATTCAACTGAAAATATCTTGGGTTTATTTGGGAAAGGAAATTTAAGGACTGAATTTTTTAAATCCCGGTAGAAATGATTGTGTAACATTTTGCTGATTTTCTTCCAGGTAGATCTAATTGAATATAGAAAATATATTGGTATTTTTATTAGTGGAATCTTTATTCGGTCTATCATATCCAAATTAAGTGAACTCTCTGTGAATTCGGGGTGAGTGTGGTAGTGTTCTTTCTTCAGGGCATAGCAACATTCTTTCAGGGAAGTTTGGCAGCCATCCATCACCAATGCTCTCCTTGGAGGTTATCATGCATCATGGAGAAAGGGCCTGCCCTCTCCCTACCAACAATATTTGCCTTGAAGGAGAAAATGCCCCCTCCCCAGAGCTCTAACTTTCTTTCTCTGACAAATCCATAGTCCAGCAGGAAGTGGCAAGGTGCCTATCGCTGCCCTTTTTGAATATCAGACCTCTGGGCATTTCAGCTTGCCACTATACCATGAGAAATGTAGGATGAGGCAGGAGACAATGTAACTGAAATGTCAAAGGTTTGAGTTCAATTTGGTTTGAAGGATGGCCAAAGGCTCAGATCACTTCTTGTTTTAACCAAACTATTCGTAATATACATTGTCACGTTGTTATTAATACAGCATGTCGCATTTGGCTGCTCCAAAGAGAAATAGTACCTACCCTAGGTGCAGAAAAACAACCTGTGTACTAGAAAGTAAAGTTCAGATCTTTTTGACTAATTCTATATTCTTTTCTATCTCTATTTGCTCCTGGTCAGACCACAATTATATTGTCTATCGGTCTTCACTTTTTTAGTGACAGCTTGTTTTCTTAAAAAACCTTAAACAGAGAAACAGATACATATTCTGCTTTCTCCTGAAGACTTTACTTTTGTTTTTCACTGTTCTTCTCTTCTTTAATCTCAAGTAAGTGTCATTTTACATCCCTGGCACAGTAGGTTCCATGAGTCGAGCTTCTCAGGGCTACCACAATACTGAAATAAATGTGCATATTTTGCTCTCTACTCAGGGAAATACAGTCTTGTATATATGTTTGTCATAACATTCACAGGTTTTTTGTTTGTTTGAATAGGTGATGTGCAACAAAATACCTTTTAAATAAGACATAGGCTGTTAGATAAAATTTATTAAATTATACTACTGATTAGTGAAACTATTCATTTGATCCAAAATTCTATTTGTCTTTCCAGAACTAAAAAAAAAGACAACTAATAAATTCCCTTTCTATTCATCATGCTCATTACTATGCAATTTTATCACTAATATGTAACTGGCGTCCTGTAATTGGGGTGGTTTCATTCGCAGACTTAGTCAGAGGAAATATTTCCATTTGGAACAGCTAATAAATTGCCAAGAAAGATATCTTCTCTCAAGATATTTTCTCTCAAATCTGCCCCATCTTCAAAATATATTTCAAAGTATCATCAGTGTGCAATGACACTCTCTCTGAAACTGGAAAATGCTCAGGTTTTGCCCCATTGGTTGGCAGCAGGATTTTACTGACTGGACAATAAAGGCGGGAGGAAAGAATAGATTTATTTCTCTGCCATAACATCAAATAATGCAGAAATGCTCATATTACAGCATATTAAGCACTATTCTGATATTCGATTACACTGGATAATGAAACTAAGATTTTTTATTGTAGTGCCCATAGTTTCTCACAAGAGGAGTAGTCTATCCTCTTCAAATTGTCTCCTCCATGTCAAATATGATAGTAATATGGTTGATTCCACCTCCTTGAAACTTAATCCTTAATCAGATATTTTATTCGGTATCTAACACACCATCAATAAAATCTACATTCAATGTCATAGGTATTGAGACTTTCAGCTTGAGGTTGACGCTTCTCAATATATTTAATTTGGCAGTGTCACTAATAAGTTATCCTGCTGCCCAGACACAAGTGGAGACAACAGTGCACATACAGCAGGGCCCTCAGCTTCTCCTGCTGCCTGAAGGGCTCAGGTAAAACCCAGCCTGGCATCAGGAAAAGCCCAGCTCTTCTTCAGCTGATGACAGATTGCTGGGAAGAGGACAAATGTGACTGCCTGGGGTTACTGCTGTTGGGGGTGCAAACCTGAGCCGATTTGTAGTGACATTAATAGTCAAATCCAGAAGTACAGTTTCTTTTAGAGTGGCTGCTGTGTATTAAAAGGAAGTCAGATAAAGCCAAGAAAGTTTCCTGACCATCATGAGTTGGTGCAGGCTTTGCCAGACAAGGTAAGGCTGCTGCATTACAAAGGCTAACTGCAGATAATAGTTATTGCTGTGGACCTAGCTTTTATTCTCTCTGTCTCTCAATCATATACAAATGATTAAGAGGAAACTTTCTCATGCCTGCCTTCTTATGCTATTAGCTTTCTGAAAACTATTATTTCATTTGCTTTAAATAAAAAATGTAAAACTAGATTTCTAAGTTTGTGTTCAATATATGTCTTCAACATATGTCTTTTCCTCACAGTGTAGCATACTCTCCCTCTCAGCATTTGTCCCTCCTTGCAAAACCAGCACTGCTTTATATTCTCAGAGATCCACACAGAGATTTCAGACACTTTTCCAAATCTTGCCTGATTTATCACCATCTCATATAGCCCAGCACTGCTGAATACTAATATTCATGACAAATTCTGGAGCAGATACATGTTCTACTTTGCTAAACTCTTTTGCAGTCTTAGTTCTTAATATTTTTATTAGCTTGAACAATTCCACTCTGAACTGCCAAACTCTTCCTCTAAGAACTTTGAACACCCTCATTACCTTTCCTCTCTTTCAAATGAACTGACATTTTCTAAAAATGATAATTTTTTTTGTTTCCGCAAAATTTATTTCAGTCAATCCTTCCGAGTAGATTATTCACTCTCCATATTCTTGTGTTGTGTTATTGCTACTTTTTAACATCTTGAATACTAGTATTGAGCACAGAATAAATAGGTTTTATGATTACAGACTGTCATGTATGACTCCGTGATAATGGTAAGCAATCCCTGAAAAATCATTGCCTAGTTCTGTGTCTTCCATTATGTGTGTACTTTTAGTAGTCATAGGTGTATGCATTTGATATATCCAGAAGTATATCTTTAGTTATGGTCTCCAAGAAAATTAAATCAGACAGGGACATGTATTCCAGCTTTGTGTAAATATGTAAATTTTACTTTACCATTTTTCTAAATGTTTCCCAAAATCTTCTAAATGTTCACAGCATCCCATTTAGTCCTTTCCTAGCTTCACATTTCACAGGTTCCTTGCTAAGAGTTTTGAATTCACTTTCAGCAATATAATACATAAAACAAACTTACATTTTATTGTATCCTTCCTTTTGACAACCCATTTCTTCTGAGCTCTTGTATTTGCTTACGCTTTCATCAGCTTAAGGGCCACCAGATCCCCAGTTCATTGAAACAGATGTAAATCCCCACTTGAGACGATGCCACCCATGTGTTGTCCTTGTCCAAGCATTGTTTTTCTCGTGCGCTGCATTTTAAAGATGTTTTACCACACTTTGAGATTTTCATGTATGAATGTACTAAAACGCAGAAGTTGGCTCTGCCTGAGTAATTTGGTATTCTTCATTTTACATAGAGTGCACTCCATTTATAACCCCTTCATCTCATCACCTACACTTTTTTTTGATCAGTTAAAGGCCATTTCTGATAAGTAGTCTTGAATTCAAACCAAACCAGAGCAATAAAACATTAGTGGTCTGCACGAGTGCTGGACCTGGTCATCTACATTATAATCAAACTACTGACATTTCTACTTATCAAATTTTCTTGTTGCTTCCCTTCTTATCTAACAATATATGTGGAGAAAGAGTGACTCACATCTAAAGTGTCTAGCTGAGAGAGCAAACTGAAACAAGCAGACATTTTGCTGTTCCCTCATGAAGGTGGAATACATGGAGAGGATTTGTATTATGTACTGCAGCTTGATGTAGCCAGAGCTGTGGCAAAGGAGGAATAGATGGAGGACGCCAAAAGGGCGCAAAGCTACCTGAAGCCTCTCAACTCTCACAGACAGTGCTGCCACTACCCAGTATGTTTTCTGGTCCTGAAGACCCAGAAATAGCCTGCAAAGAAAGAAGCCCAGGCTTCAGTGGTGTGGGGGAAGGAAAGCTCTGAGAAGCAACTTGAACTCCAAACTTTGTTGTGCCACCTGTAGCTGCAGCCTCCCTGTCTGATTTTTTTGCCTCATAATGTTATGAGGTGGCACAAAAATCTTTCTAGAACTCAGTAAAAAGTTCAATCTTCCCAGATTTTATGTGCAATGGGCTGTTTTCAGAACTGTTTATTTGTCTTATCTAAAGCAAAAATCTCAGTATTTCATTCTTGGAGTCAAAATTTTTAGAGGGGTTTTTTTTCACATCTCAGTCCTCATTTTCCACCTATTGGTGAGTTCACATGTTTATGTTGGCTACTGCAATATTATTCAGACTGAGGAGGGAAACCATAGAAACCATTTGTCCATGAAAGTGCCTGTAGCACTTAAAGAAGGCTCCTTCTATCAGCCCCCCAGAGAGCCTATATCTGTATGCATCCATCTTTGGGCATACACATGAACGGGTGATTTTACAATAATATTTGGAGTAATTGTACTCTACGAAACTCAAAGGTGGTATAAGCAGGTGTAGTTCCATTGACTTTATTTGTATCCACTTAACCGCTTGTGGGCTTATTATGCTTAATTTCGAGATTTAGTAATACTGGCACCAAAATGGAAGCCGTTTTTGTCTGTTCTGAACATGAAGCATTGTCAAGTGTCTGCCTAAGTCTGCCACTGTACAACACACACGCCCTCGCCCCCCGCTTGCCACCCCATGGCTGTTTGTCCTGCCAGGAACAGCGACAATTGGTGTAGTGTGGATAAACTGAAGCGTAGAGTCTGTGAAACCTGTCCCCTGGCCTTCCCCCTGTGGCTCCAGGAATTTAGAGGTACCTGAGATACTGTATAATACAATACAGGCTATAATGGGAAGGAAATTTTCACTCCTAGTTAAAACATTTGTTCTGTGGGTAAGTATCAGTCATTAGGAGTGTGCTCCTTTTACAAAGTGAGAGCGAAGTGGAAGCAACTGGCAGGTTTAAGCATCAAAGGTATCAGAGGTTACTTTCTCATTGAGGAGCCAAGATGTTTCTTAGGGAATTATCTCTGTGGGTTAGGACTGTTGTCAGTAATTGCCTACACCCAACAAAAAGCACAGGCTCGCAGAAGGTACGTAACTAATTTAACAGAAAGAGTACACAGATGACCGGAAACCTGTGAAGCTCCCTTGGAGTCCAGTCTCCCAGGATTGCTTTTCCCAGATTATCACTAGTCACAAATGGGCTTTAACAGGAGCCATGTTATCACTTGCTTTCTCTTCATGCCCCATCTTCATGCCCCTAAGAGATATGCATTGAAGTGACAATACTGAGGAGAAAGCTACATCCAAAAGGCCAGTAAAATACAGCAGACTTCAAAGGAAAAGAACAATTTTGGGAAATCATTGCTCTTTGTTGCATACCTACCTGAAGTGAACCGTCTGTTATGAAGTATCTTCACGTTTACTGATCACGAAAGACAATCTATCAACAACTCTGTAAGTCTGCCTCTTTAACTACTTTTTTTTAAGCAATGTTGATGACTTGCTAGAAACAATCTGAGCTAATTCTTTTTAAATACAAGCAAATGGCAAGTAATTACACAAACTGTGATTAAGAAATTGCCGGTAATCACTAGAATATAACAAGTAATGGATTAAGGTGTTTCCAACAATTAAAAAAGTGTGATTTTTCCCTGTTTCATTCCAGTGCTTTAAATTCATTAATACGCCGTGCTACCAAGAGGGCTAGTCCCACTTCTTCAACTGGGTTCGGTCCTGTCGTGTTCTGTGATCATGCATATGAAATGCATGGTCCTGTGAGCCTACACATAGTGATTCACACATGTTATAATTGCCCAATTCAGAGTTAAGGTCATTTTCAGATGTTGGTTCAGATGAATCTCAGCAAATCCTCCTTGCGGTTGACTGCACCTTACAGGTCTATTTAGTGTAGTTTTTCCTAATGCCACAAATAACTTCCTTTACATGACCTAGTTTAAAGCTAGCCATGTAGAAAAGCAAGTGGCAAATGAAAGATTATTTCACATCTAATGCCTCCGTAAATGTGTGTACCTCTGATATAAAGAGCTGGGTTCTAATTTACTAGAAAGCAGAGGCTTGATCTTGGTGCTATGCTGGGCGGTGTGCCAACCCACAATTTACTGCTGGCCTATATTAATGATTTGTGAGGTAACAAAGTACACTAGTTCAAAATTTCATGAGAGCTATAAGGACCTTGCAGGGACAAAAGATTTCTGTAATTCTTAATCATCATTCTTTCATGGTTACATCCAAAATCAATATTGTTTTTCTCATTATTAAGGGAAGAAAAAACTGAAATAACAAAATAATACCAAGTCTTATGCTATAGTGCCATGTTTTTGTTGGCAGTATGTCATACTGAAAATTATTTTTAAAATTCTGGGCAATTTGTAAAGTACATTATAACATGCAACATGATACTGCATATATATATCTATATATCTACTATACATTATGTCTACACAGACATAATTTCACTCTGATGAGATAAACAGACCTTTCCGCAAGAATTCTTTATATGCTGCACATAATGCAACTTCTACTGTACAGGTGGTACTTGCTAACAGAGCTTTAATAAGAAGTGTTGCTTTAAGGAGAGCACTTAACATTAAACTGCTCAGGACCAAAGTTCAAAACCTGATGGGTGAAGACGTATAGATGAGAACGGATTTTCAGCCAGTCAGTAGCATTTCATCTGTGGTTAAGAATAGCACTTTGACCCAGTTCTTCATCCAATTTTCATACAAACAGACACGAATTCGCCGTGCAGATTCTTATATACTTATCCTGGCAAAAAGACGTAAGGATAAATGCATGTGATAAACTGTGATGAATTAGAGCTTTTTTCTCCCTGCTATATCAACAAGCCAGGAGCTATTTATTCAGCTGTTTGAACCTGGCAGAAATTGCCTTATAGAATAGTTTGGAAGAAAACCTGCTAATACTATTTTTGGGTGTAATCCTACAAGCATAATTTTACTTATTGTCTGCCCTTTTTTAGCTTTTGATTCACGTAGCACATACTGACTGGAGATATTGAGAAAATGCAGGCTGGTTTCAGTTGTTAGGAACCACAAATCAATGTGGTGTCACTCATACACTCTTTAAGATGCCTATCCCAGATGAGCATCCTTTGCTCTGCCTTCTCCTTAAAATGGTGGAAATGGAAAAACCACAACGGTAGACCTGTGTGAGGTCACTCTGAGAGGTCTCTGCTTCCCTTGTTGCAGAACAAGGGCAATTCGCCTCACCCGGTGATTGCCCACCTTTCCCCATTTAGCCGTGCAGGTAGTCTCCCAGACAATGGCACAAAAAGGATTGCTACTGTACAATACCTATTTTAACTAAGAGGTTAAAAGTTTATGAAGTTGTAATTAACTGTGTAAAATGTAACACATCATAAATGTATTATTACAGATTTTATTATCAAAAGTAAATTAAATTGGAACACATTAACTTAAAACATGTTAGGCAAAGACTGAAAAAATTATAAAAATGGTTACTAGTCATGTTCTTAAAAAAAGGCTGTATAAAGCAGCAGAAATTGAATTTATGATACTTGGGAAAAGAAATGGTCCCATTTGTGTGGCAGTTTGGTTACAAGATAGGCTTAAAATGGACATGGATTCGGAACGTAGCAGACCTTATGGGTCTAGTATAAATCAAGAATTACAGTGTTTTGAAGCCAGAATTAGTGAGATTGGAATGAGGTGCTGGACCTGTGAAACTGCATTTTTCAGTGATGCAATATACCAACTTCTTTAAACCCCTACCCCTGCTCAAGGCTAATTTCTGAATTCTGAACCATGTGACCTTGGTAGCTGTTTTCTATGAATCTGTGAATAAGTCTTTTGTTTCTATTTTTTTTGGAGGGGGTGTAGGAAGAGGAGAAAAGTAAGGGGCTGTGAAATGCTGTAAAAAAAAGACTAAGTTACATACATTTATTGCTATTTATACATGTATAAAATGTCAACACTCAGTGTGTCTTGCTGACAAGCAAGAGAGATTAGACTCCACAATTGGATTACAAGTATGGGGTTAATGAATCATGGTTAGAAATTATTAATTATAGTTTAATCACTACATTTTAACAAGTTAATAGAAGGTTAATTTTAAAAGAAATTTTCTATATAGGTGATCTTGAATCACTGTGTATGAATCATGATGTAGGAATGACAAATATCCATAGGGGACTTTAAGGTAACATGATGTCTTTCCTAAGACTAACCTACTAAAAGAAATCTTTTTTTATATATATGAACTGCCAGACTAAGATTTATATACGATGTGTATATTTATACCTTATATAAATTACCAGATGAGATTCTGTTATTTTTCTTTGTGTTTCTTAGTACAAATAGGAAAAAGTAATCTAGGAAGAACTATCAATAAAGAGCACAGACCCTTATTGTACTCTGAACTTCTCAGGCTATTTCTAGTCATTCCCTAATCAGCATGATTGGTTGCTTTTGTACATTTTAAGGCACTGAGATTCCCAGCTCTGTTGATACTATGTGGAAAACCTAACACTTAACAAATGGCCTAAATTTCTTTTGGCCAAAGCACACATAAGACCTACCAACCTTGGCGCTGGGGTGATGAATGCCATTGTCTAGATTTCTGCTGTCCTGAAATTGTAGCCCATTTCAACAGTCTCTCTTTAACAGTAGCATTAGCTGAAAAAAACCTAAGCCATCCACAGTCTCAGTATACAAATCTCGGACACTACTTCTAATGTACTTCTAACAAGATTCAGGACAATTTCTGAGTTTAAAATGTTCTTAGAGTAAATTTTTTTAAAAAAACGCAACACCGTTCTTCTGTGTTGCGTTACCTGTTTAATATTGGTACACTAGTAGATCCATAAGTGTGCTGAAAATATCCAGTATTGACGGGGGCCAAAGTAAAATTCCAGAGCAAATCCCTTCTGATAT
>WAAD01022141.1:21530-65386 GCA_013389945.1 Fregata magnificens | reverse complement strand
GGCCCGCCCGCTGCCCGCGCAGCCCTGTCAGCGAGCAGAGGGGGCCGGCGCAGCCCCGGAGCGGGGCTCTGGACCCGGTTTAGTTTGTGTGCAGAGGAGGGGAGGAGAAAAACCATTAGCTAACCGCTTCCCTGCTGTATGTGAGGCATAGTTTCCCAGTATTGAGCTGTGTCAAGGTTTATTTTTGTTGGTTTTTTTTCTTTCCGTTGGATTTCTTCTTCTTTCCCTTCATATCCTGTATAATAATGATTTGCGTGTGATAATTGGCAACTTAAAAAAAAAAGAGTTAAGGAAAGGTGTCATACCCGTGCATTGTTAAACTTTGGATGTGTGGTATTACTGACTGACTAAGGGAAAGAGCTGCCTTATTCCTGCTCATTTTCTGACTGTCTGCAATTTAATGTTGCCATTGGAAAAACTGTTGGCTTAAAAAGTAGCAAATTCTAGTTCAAAATACTTTTTTTTCCCTACCCTGTGTCAGGTGCCTTTTCCATCTGGAGGTGATAAGTGTGAGGTGGCTGGTGCTTCTTAAGATTGTCATCTTAGGTAACTCGGGCGAGGTTTAGTATGTGTAAGAAAAACGACAGCCTTAAAAACACTCTCGTGATTTTCAGTAATCCAGGATCTCAAGGGCATGTTTCCTGAATAGCTTTTGTCTTAGTGTGGCACTGAAAGGAGGTAGCTGGAAGTGGAGCTCTGTTGTGCTTGGTCCTGTGCATGGGTGTAGCAAGAGACGATTCTTGCGGTAACAAGCATGCAGATGAAATAGGAAAGAAATTTGGAGGAGGTTGTCTATCTTTCTAAAAATTTTGCAAGGATTTTAAAGTATAACAAGTATCAGAAATGTAAGTAACAATTATTTAATTTCCCCTTCCTTTTATGAAGGGCACAGAAGGAAAAACTCATTTCCAAACCCTAAAGCATAAGGCTTAGTTTTAAAAGCTTTCGCAATTTCTGGTTTAGACTAATAAAAAGGTATTATTTTAAGACTCTTCTACAGATCCTTGACTAATACAGCATTACAGATGGATTTCCTTGTACAGGTACTACTATAAAGAATAATGATTGTGGTTTTTCTCCTTCCTTTGCAGCAATTACTGCTGTATAAGGGGGGAGCTGGTGTTTAAACAGTAAAAGGAAAAAAAAAAAGTTGCTCAGGTCTCCAAGAAATGAAGATACTAATTATTTCTCAGAAATGGAATAGACTTTTCCAGCTGTGCCTTTCTTATCAAGGATTTGTTTGGGGTTTTTACAATGGAGTGTGAATCAATAAAATGAACTTTTCTGGCTAGAAGTACAAGTAATGCCTGACACTGGAAAGAGAGACGGATATTCTATATTACATCTCTCTAGTGGAAGATTCTATATTACATCCCTCTATTTTGTCAATAGTAAAATCTTTTCCTCCTGTTGGTCATAGCTGCTTTTTCTCTGCATGCCTCTGAGAAATGTTAACCAAGAATGTTGTCAGAGGGGCTTGCTGGTTGGATATAGTAACTGGAACAACTTAACTCCTGAGCAGTTGACAAGTCTCAGGCTGACTGACCTTCTAAAATACTGGAGCATGAAAATAAATGAGCATATGAATGTGGCTTTCAAAGCCAGCCAGACATGCTGTGTCAAATACTGTTACCAAGTCCTCCCTCCTCTTTTTATTTTTAATAAAAAAATAAAAGCAAGGAATTTTAATTTCCAGTGTAACTAACTGCTTAAAGATATCCTTTTCACTTGGGTGTGTATTGATTATCCCTGTACCAAGGAAAGTCCGGGGCAAGACTTTACTACTCTGTTTTGCGAGTGCTGTTTTCAGCTCTGTTTGCCTTGGGCAGGCAGACCTTTATGTACTTACATAGGAATGAAATGTGCATTAAATTAGTTGCTTTTTAAAGCAAAGACCTCTGCTTTGTGCTTCAGATGTCTTCTGCCCTCCTCCCTATACCAGCACAGCAGTTGCAAAAAGACACATAGGAAAGCAACCTAAGATCTAGTGGTGAGGCTGAAAATTATCTTGCCATCTAAAGACTTTGTAAAACAGGATTTGGTTCACCTTTGTTATGACTGTACCAGTAGTTACATAACGAAACCCTAAACCCCAGTGATGCTACACCTGTAACAAGACAGAAGTTGACTAATTACAGAGGAGTCTGTGCCTGAAATTGTGTACATTTCATGTTTCTGAAGTGTTGGCTGTCATAGATAGCACCACCCTGACGTTAACAGGGGAGACTTAAAAAAAAGTAAACTTTAAAAGAATTGGGCACTTTCCTTGTTGAAATTTGCATAAGGACATTTGAAGTCAGAGGAGACTTCAGCCATTGCCTGGATGTGTTTAAAGCCCCATGTAATACTGACCTAGACAGCTCTGGGTATCAGATGTCGTTTTCCCACTGAGCAGATACTGGCCATCAAATCTCAACTGGAGAGTTACCAGTGAGAGCCTTATCATTATCCTTGGGTAAGATCTTAATCTAAAGAAAAGTAACTACTTGTCACTGGCTATAGTTTTATTTTTAGTCAGGGCAGGGAAGGATTTTGTTGCTGTAAGTGCATGGGAAATGTGAGCACTTCAGGGATCCTTCTCTGGTGATTTGTATACAAACCTTTACCACTGGCCTTCTTTGCTTTAGGCAACTGGATTCAGCTGAAGCTGCTGTTGATGTAGTGAACTGGGAACAGAGTTTACTTGCAAGGGATAAGGGATGCGAAAACCTGCTTCACAGATTTCTCCTGAATAAATTCTGTCTTGAGGCTGGACCAGTGTACTTAGCATCGTCAAATCCTGCATTGGTATGCCACTGTCTGTTTTTAAAAAAAGCAGCATTTCCCAAACACTGCAGAGAGGATGATGAGGTAATGATGATCTAGGCTTTTGCAAAGGGTCTCTTGTCTTGCGTTGGCTTAGTTGTCTTCAGTAGGTGGTGAAGTTTCTAAAGTATAGGGTCTCAAAAAACTAAAAAGGCTGTTCTTGAAAATCCAGAAAGACCAGTTAAGAATGAAGCACAGTATTGAACCCGCTTTTTCTGGTATCTTGAGGCTTGGATTAACGTGGTCAAAGGTGTGACCTTGCTCATTGTTTCTGAGCAAAGCATGATTTGGAGAATTCAGTGAAGTAATTGAATTATTACTTAGGTGATGAAAATGTTAGTTTGTGATTGTTTCCTTTCTTTTTAAGTGGTTGCTACATTTAATTTGAGATCCAATTCAGCAAACCATTTAAGCGTGTAATGAAATATCCTAGTGAAGTCAGCTGGATTTAAGTTTTACTGAATTGGTGCCTTGCCCATCTAGTTCTTTTAAAAACTTATGTACACAGGATTAATTATTTCACTGTTGGCAGCTCTCACAAAGTCTAGTGCAAGTTGTATGAATGACATTCAGTGTGTTTCTAGAGGCTCCAGCTTCCAGATTTAGAGGACTGAGAGAATCTTTGTTTTTAGTTTAAAAACTAACGGATTTTGTAGCTCTCCAGCCTGTAGAGGAAAGTTTGAATTGTCACAAATGCACCACAGAAACCAGAAAGTTTAAAACAAAATATTGGGGTTACTTGCATTAAATTCCCTTGAATTCTGGGAGTCTTGCATGGTTGTAAGCAGTCTGATTACTTTGGTTGTAGCTGCATGTCTGTCCTGGGCTGCCACGCTACCATGAGAGTACCTCAAGTTCCCACTTTGCTGAACATTGTTCAAACTTACTTGACACCTGTTCTGAAAATCTCAGTCAGGATTGATATCCAAGGAAGTGTCTATAAAAATGCTGTTGGTCTAGTTCTTGTTTAGAGGCCCATACTGTTTTAGACTGGAGGGGTGGAGTGTGGGGTTTTTTTGTTGTTTTTGTTTTTTTGTTTTTTTTTTTTGTAATGGTCAGCATTTCTGTTTGGCTGGCTGTACTATGGTGACAGTCCCTCTCTAAGCAAGGGCAGGAACATTTCTTGGTTACTGGATGTTAAATAGCCATGACTGTTTCGGACAGACAGGATTTTTCATGAGCAGATAAGGAATGTGCATCATAGTAAAATGCATTAGTGCATTATCATAACCATCTGCACTTATGGAGAAGAAAAGTCAGAATTTAACCATGTTGGCCAGTTTTGGTTTACCTTGGTTCCTAAACATCAAGCGTTGTTGATTGTTACTTCAGTTTTGGTTTGACTCTTTCTATAAGAACAGCTTACAAATTTACTGTCTGATTCTGGGGGGTTTGTGTGCTCAAAGCAATACTTCTTCAGCCATCCTGTGTGCTCCTAGACTTAGTCAACTTGCCTGTGAGGTTTGTCCTTTGTAGGCAGTACTGTCACTTAGTCTATTCCTCTACCAGAAAGCTTAAACCTTATTGTATATCACAAGGGTTATCTCTAAAGCTCAAGGATTTACTCTGTATTTCATATACTGAAGGAGGTAAGAAGAATTTAGGTGCTGATAGCTCTGTTCATAAGGAGGAAATACGTCCACCATACTGGATCAGTTAGTTTTGAGGAGTTCGTAACAGCAGTGGCTCAGTGAAGGCATATCGTGGGCCAGTTGGTTTTGTGTAGCTGTGATCTTGTACAGCGGGTTCAAAGGTCTGTTGCAGGAGCACTTAATACAAGGAAAAATTAATCATGTTATTAGATGCAAATATCTGGCCTGTTTTGGGAAGCCCTGTAGTCTCCTGACCACAACGCGCAGGAATCTGAATGAATTCCTACTCTCTGCTTGCCTTGTTTTACATTCTCTTCCCTCAGCATCTGCTGCTAACTGTCAGAGGCTAATAGAGATACAGGTCTCCAGTCTGCCCCTGTACCATCATTTTTATAAAACCTATCCCACAGTAACACTTTGAATGACCTCAGAGTACTTTCAGATGTTTTTTTCCAGATGCTTAACTCTCCAAGCTCAAGCACCATCATGGCGTACAAGATGCCTGACGGTGTGTGCAGAGCTGTGTGTGTGCATTGGTATGTCTGTGTACAGCTGACAGATTAAACATACCTTGAAGTTCACTGGCCAGTTCTGTTTCAGTTGTATCACTGAGAAATAGCTGTTTAAGAACAGGCAAAGTGTGTGTGGTGCTCAGAGTACAGTCTAGGCTTAGAAATTTAGCTTAAAAAATGTTTTATGCAAAGAGTGTTCTAGAAACTGTATATATAGTGAAGGGAGGCAGAGGCTGATATTGTGCCCTTTTAAAAATGTATGATAACTTTCTAAAAATTGCCGACTCTACTTACCTTAAATATATCATGCAGTAAATGGGATGATGCTGTCTGTTTGCTGGCTTTCAGCTCCTGGCTTATGTAGCGGTTGACTTTTAGCCTCTAAATGTCTTCCATTTTTGTAGGATTGATCTTTTGCCTGTTAAGCTGGTCTTCAAACAGAATTATTAATAAAAATTTTTTTCAATCTCCTGCTACTACAGAAACAGTGCCTTGTAAATGCTAACATTGAACTTCAGTGGAGAAGTAATCTTAGTCGGCAAAACTATAAAAATATCCTTTTTAAAAGGGCAGACTGCACCTTATCTTTGATGGCAACTTAATACAGTCTCTCTGAATTATGTGCCTGTGTCAAAGCAAAATTAAATCTTTGGAGGTAAAATTCAATGTTTAATTTCAGAATATTTCAATTTCTTCCTACTACTGTCTGGCAAACATGCATGATATGTGAATTGTATTGTTTTAAATATCTCATGAAGGCTAGCTTTAGCATAGCTGAGAAGTGATCATTTCAGCTGATAAAATCACAGCTGCCTGAAGATGCCTTTTTGGTTTAACATTTGGGATCTTCTCTCCAAATTGTACTGTTCTTGTCACACTTCTGCACTCTGTGTCATGGTCTGAGTTTTTTTTTTTTATTATTAATCCCTAATGGTAGAGGCACACATCTGTTAAACCAAGCAAAAAAAAAAAAAACCCACTACAATGCATTGAATAGATCAAGCGACAAATCTTGTTGCGAGCAAACTTCATATTTAATGCATCTCTGAAGGTCAGGAGGAACAGCTGCCTGTCATCCTGCTGTTCTTGCTCTCTCTGAGGCTGGTTACCTTGTTTTTGAACCCTTGCTTGTTACCTAGGCAATCCTACTGAAACAGGCAGTAGGGTCTTCTTGAAATTCATTAGATTCTTGGCTATTTCTATCTTAAATCCACAAAGTCTTTGACTTAATAGAGGGGACATAAAAAAGATGAAGGGACTTCTGTGTTAGCAAAGATTAGGAGGGGAATTTGTCTGTAAAGCGTGCTGTATGTATTGCAGCAGTGCTGGGCAACCTCACATCAGCTGTAGCTGTACTAGGCGCTGTACAAATCTGTAGGAGTTTCTCCCTTAAAGTATAAAAAACACAGCAAAGGGGAGAAGAAATAATGTATATGAATGGGCTATGATCTTATTGATGTGTACCCTTGAAGTGTTAAAGATGATGTGAAAGATAGAAGGGAAAAAGATCCTCCCCCCACCCCCTTTCTGCAGGCTCACAGGCTATTGCACAGCTCCCGAGCTTTTCTGAAATGAGTAAAACCTCCAAAGAAGCCACGGCTTACAACATGAAAGCAGAACCAGTGCCGTAATGCTTGCTACTTGATCTTGTGTGGGTGGCTCTCGTAACCAGTCACAGTCACTGCCTTTATTCATTGTTCAGGAGCTTTGTGAAACATCTGAGCTTGAGCTCCAAAATGAGTAATAGGAGCTTGCTGGAAGCAGAGTTTGTTGTTATTTAGAATTTGTGGCTTTAATATTTATTACTACTGAATCTGGGTGTTCCTGCTGTCCTGGGTGCAGATAGCCCACTATGAAGCTTAGACCTGATTATGCTAAGGTTTTGCTGTTGGAGAAAGCAGAACAGTACTCTTAAATACTTTCTTCTTCCTCAAAGTTTTGGACCATTAATTGGTTTCTTGGTAATTTGGATTAATATCTTCATTTGGTTAGTCTTTAACTGTGGGTCTTGTCTATGACATCTATTGTGATCTGGAGCTATGACCTCTCAGTGTAGTCTACAAAATGTTCACAAACAGTTTTGAGTATAATACTAGCAATCTAGTAGTTGTCTATAATATATCACTGAGGGACTGAACAAACATGGCATGTCCAGTTTATACTGGGGACACCTGGATAAAAATTGATGCTGCAGCTTAAAAGTGCTGATGAGAAATAATACTCTCCTTACGTTGGATGTCAGTAGGAATACCCGCCTCTTGCTGGTCCCTCCTTAGAAAAATACTCTCTTCCATCTGAACATCACCTTGAAAGTCATGGGATGAAAGCTGAAGTCAGTGGGAGTTTTCTCTGAATTTCAGAGGTGTCAAGATTTTCTCTGATAGTCTTGCCTTCTAAAAATGATATATATTTTTGTGTGTGTGTGTAGCGTTTCAGAGGAGTCAAGATTTTCACTGGTAATGTTGCCTCCTAAAAATATATTTCCTTGTGTGTGTGTTTGTGTGTGGCTATTCAGTGCAGCAGGGTTTGTTGTAGATGGAGCTGCTGCTGCAGGATATGTTCTAGACTCGGGCTGCTCTTTTTCCACTTTAGCTTTCTGCAGCATAGCTTTTTGGTTTGCGCCTGGGTGGCAATCAGAGCTAGAGAAGCTGCTGCAGTGCTCTCATGTTTGTCTTGTGAATCTGAAAATCAGGACCAAGAGCATGTTTCTACCTCTGTGGCATTGCTTAAAGACCATTATCCTGAGGATGCATTGTATCTATTTATAGCTAATGTTATTGGAGAAGAAAGGAAGAATGTTCTTTTTACATAAAAGCAAGGCTAAATCTTAATCGTTAGACCTAATGTTTTGCAAGAATGGCTATCAGATGCTCTTACTGTGGCAATCCAGTACTCTGTTTATGTGGATTGTGCTTCCAAGACTTGCTGGACTGCAGCCTAGCTACATTGTGTGGGAGCCTTCCCGCAGGACACATGTTGGTGCTACAGCATAGACGAGGGAGCATTCGTATGTACCTCTGGTAATGTCATAGCCCTCTCCTGGGAGGAAACGATCAGCGGGATGGAATTGTTGCTCAGTATTGGCAGATGTTATCTCACTGCTATGAAATGCTAATCAGCTTACCAGGAGGCTCTGGTTTCTCAGCCCTCAGCTGACAGGGGTAGGGAGGAAGGAGAAGTAATCCAATTGAATTGGAAATGCAGACTTGACTTTGCTTCTCATGTCACCTCTCAAACCATAATAAAGGGAGAAGCACTTGGGAAGCAGGACCATCTCATTTCATTTGTACAGTGTCAGGGTAATGGTATCTGGTTCCCAGCTGGTTGCATATAACATGGTACCTCAGAACCAACTGTTTTGAGGAACGTGTCACTGCTGTTTCCTGGTCACAGGCAGGGTGGGTGAAAGGATGGGCTGATAAAGAACAAGGCAATTTCTTGTTGTGAAGGATGTTTTAACGTATTGGAGAGAGAGAGATGAGCTAGTTTCTACTTTTTTCCCTCCCCCCCATTTGTGCTGTTAGTGCAAAAGGATGACTTTTGTCTTTGTGGTACTTTGAGAATGAAGGAAGAAATTCTGCCAGAGTGTTTTGGGAGATGATGACAATTCAGAGAAGTATTACAGAACTGAGCACCAGGATAGCTTAAAAAACTGGGGGCTTTTGCTCCAGTAAGTGCCAGTGCATATGTCTGTTGCAGTAAGCATCTTCCAAATGTACAAGCACAAACCTCTTCGTGGATGAGTGAAATAAAAGCTCTGTAAGCTTTAAAATGCAATTTTGCTATGTAGCATGATGGTGCAAAAATGGCATTAAGTTCTGTTCATGGGTCTTTAACCAGAAGTAGTTGGCATAGAACTGCTTCAGTAACACACGAGTTAACTGCAGCAGTGTTAGGAAACTAGCTGGATTCTGTTTCCCTCATGTGATCTGATAAGTAGAATTCTGTCTAAAAGCTAATAAAAGACGAAGATGTTTGAACTGAGTCAGTTGGTATCTCAGCTGATGGAATTTTATTACTGTTAATGATGTGTCATAATGCAAAACACAGACTGAATTTGTAGGACAGGTATGTATGCAGGGTCCATGCTTGTAACTGTAGACATCTGTTTTGGAAGCACACGAGATGGGGTACAGAACCTTGCTACGTTGGATTTGTAGTCAGCTTTTAGAATAAGACTAACTCTTTTAAAAGGTGCCCACAGCTGGTAGACATGTTCTAGAGCATAAAGATATGCCTGTTATTAACTTGTGTGGGATCTTTTTTACTATTTATTTTCCACTCCTTTTAAAGTATTTTAAAAACAGATTTAAATATAACACGTTGTTCTCTGTTTTCAGAAATGAATAAAGCTAGCAGCCCTACGTAATACGCTGATGGCATTCTACGCTGCATCGGGATTGATAAGTCAAGAGGGTGTGATGCCTAGAAATCTCCTCTCAGATTCTCCTGAAATGGCATCCGAAATCTCTCCAAAGCACACGCTTGGGAGCATGGAAAGGGGTGGCAGTGTGGAAAATCATGGAAGCCAAGCTAGGTGCAGAAATCTTACCTTGGTAAGTGTTTAATGAGCCTTATGCTTAGTGATACAAGTTACATTAGTAGCTTTGTTCATGTCACAGGAGTTTTTTTATTAAGCAATGATTTTTGCCATTTCTAGTCCTAAATGGTTGCTTGTGGTCTTGGTTGTTAACAAACTGAAAGGCCAGAAATAACTACTCTGAGTTGGTACTGCAGCTTGTTATGCTGGTCTGATTGTCTCTGAAAGCTTGGAGAGTGCTTCTCTCTGGCCACTCCTCCCAGAGAACTGGGAACGGCAGTAAGGAGCACATGTTACACTGGGGAGCTCGGCACAGCCACCCGCATGTGGTGCACAGCTTGGTGCACATATCTGCCCCGACTTTCTTAAGTAGCTTGTAAAGGAACTTAAGGATAGTGTTGGTTCTATAAGGTGTTTCTTGCTTAAGCTGCTTGACACTACTGAATGAAGGTCTTGGCTTATTCTACCTTCATATAATTAGGTGAGTAACAAATACGTCACCATAAACAAAGCTATCTTCACATTAGTGAATATGAGTGTGTGGCCATTTAAATAGTATGTGAGTAATTGAAGGAGTAGGATGCACTTCTGCATTTTTCCAATTAGCAGAATGATTCAGGCAATGAATTCAGCAGTACTGTTTGTACTGTGACAGGCTAAGCCTAGAAAGCAGGTATGGTTCCTTGCACATTTTTTTTTATCATCACAACCATTTGAAAAGCATCCATTTTTAATTGAGGAAAGAGCACTCTGGTAAACATGCTTTCCCTAAATGGGAATCTAAATCTGTCTTGCTTTAAACATGGAATTAGGCTTTCCATATCTTTCCCTCTACTCTCCCTGCTAGCTTCCTTTTAGTGAAGCAGTTTGTTGCTGTGAAAAAGTAAGCGATGAAAATAAGTCGGCACATTGATACCTGTATTTATCTATACACCTCAGAAATGCTCAGTGTTTTGTGCTACTTTCTGAGCTTTTTGGCAACTGAGGTAATTCTAAAGATGTTCCTTCTTGGTTGTTTCTAATGAAAATACAACTCAGTTAATATTCTGCTGTACCTTTAAGGCAGCTTGTGTTGCTAGTTAAAACACAAAACAAGTATTACTAAATTTAGTCCCTTAACTGTTTCTGATCTGCTCTAGAACAAAGTTGTGAAGGGTCAGGGTGGGGGAGGTTGAGAGAGTAGCCAAGTATACCGTTTGGACTCAGGTATTTAGAGTATGTTGTTTGTTATATAAAAACTGATTGGATCTTAGAGAATTACAGTGGGAGTTGCACTTTGTTAAAGAATTATAACTTAACTTGTAATTTTGTGTAAAATTAATTTTATGCATTACTCTGACTCCAGTTTTCCAGGTTATCAAACTAGTAGCCAGCCATGTTTCCATGGGTTTTATTCTTAGCTGCGTTAGCAGGCAGGAGACTGGTCACTTGAAAAAATAGGTATTGAATAATGAGGCTATGTATAAACCACTATGTTTGTAGAATCTCACCCTGAGTCTGCTGTGTCAGAAAATGGCATAGATTTTCTTAGTCTAACTGGATCTTGCCATGCAATAACCCAGATGATGACGCATCAGCTAGAATTGGAATCCCTTCCTACTCTGTAATGCAGTAATTTATAGATGGAATAAAAGCTGGCTGCAGGTTTAGGCAATTGCCATCAGACCTGTGCATCAGCAAAAGAAGTTCCAAAAGCCTTGAGTTTGTCTTGTTTGAGCTTGTGCATGAAGAAAGTGAAGCATGTACTGACAAGTTTAATTCTGGTGCCACAGATCCCCTTCCATGACTGTTCTTCCAGCAGTGTAGTAGGTGGCATGTCTGATAAGGGTGACAACTAGTGTGTGTGGAATAACAGGTTGGGGAAGGGAAACTCTTTTCAATAAAGGCATAATTTCAGTTTCTGAGTTTGAGAAGGGGTCTGTGGTGAACTGAACATGAAGGAAATTCTGCCAATTATGATTTGAGTAAATAGGACTCAAGCCTCTAGTGCTGCTCACATCTTTCTTCTTTGTGATCCGATGTAAGAAAACAGTATTGTTCCACTGGCTGATACCTTTTGTCTGTTCAGCACTGAAACAGGCTTCAGAAATCCTCAGGATAAAGAGCAGTATTCTTCAAATATTTCTTTTTCTATATCCGTGTGTAACTGTGTATTAAAAGTATGATTTTTACAGTCCACTAAGCAGATCAGGGGGTTGTAAGAGGAAAAGCTAGTTGCTGGAACATGCTCCTAGAGACCTTAACTTATTGCTTCAGTAGTTTTGTTACAAAAGTTCAGAAGATGCAGAAGCTTTGATGGCCTAATGAGAAGGAGGGGACAGATAACTTTTTGTAGACAAATAATTTCTTATTAGACCAATTCTGAGAAAGAAAGGCACACTGGACCTTTATAGCCCTGAAACAGAAGCAACTGCAGACTTACCTGCCTCTTCAATCTTCATTTTTCTGGGTCTGTTCACCTAGAGACACAACAAGGAAGGTCAGGGTTGACTTTGAATTTTTTTTTTTTAATGGCCTTGCAAAGTAAAGAAGTGTGGCAGTGGTTTTTATGACAGGCCTGTACTGCTGCAGGTTTCTTGCTACTCGATTACAAAAAAAAGAGGCTCTTAAGCTTCTCTGTGTCAAACTACATTAGTCACTAAATATAACCTTTGTATTGCATCTGTGGAATTCAAACAAACCTAGGGATGTCATAATAGAGACAAACACTTGGACTGGCTTTAGCCTACACCGTCTGCTTAGAGCTGGTTTGGTTGACTGTTGGCTGTTCTTGCATACTGTGTGTCTGTGCTGGTATTATTTACCGTGGAACTGGTTGTCGGTTTAGCAAGGACTAGGAGATGGACCTGAATTGCCATGTGCCAGAAGGGTCTTAAAATTCTGTGTGTGTGATTCTTACCAGTCAGCTGTTGTCAGTTCAGTTTAATTTTCCTGGATTTCTCAGCTTCTTCTTACCTACCCAATGGTGCTTTTAGTTAATCTTTGACAATTGCAGTCGTTAAAGCCAAATTTATTTTTTTTTACATGGAAAGCAAGGTGCTGACGTCCTGTCTTGATTGCAATAAAATTTGCCATATAAATGATAGATGTTCAGGTCTGGATTTATGCTGCCAAATTTATCACAGCAGCTGAAGACAAGTACAAGAGCATACGTTTAGATGGGAGGAATGTTTGTCTTAATATTTTCATCTCACACCAACTTATATAACCATAAAAGTTCTTGTATATGAGGACATGAATTTGCACATATATTCTGGCTTCTTTTTAATGAAGGTGGTATCCATACATGTGCTTGGCAAAAGGATGAGACAAGTGTACCTTCTTGATACTTGGAATCAGTTGCCCTATCCAAGGGGGAGGGTAAACAAAAATACTTGGTTCTGCTTCACAATTCTGACTTCCAAAACCCGTTCTCGAATAACACTCCCTGATATGTGGTGTAAGAATTAACTTGCAATGAAATACAGTTGCAGCAATTTAAAGACACTTCATTCAGAGATAAAACTAGGTCTTAGCTTTTTTTTGAAGCAATTTGTCTTGTTCCATTGACCAAATGGGCACAGACTGACTTCTTAAAGGCAATCCTTTTTCGGTGCTTCACTCTGGTAATTGTACTGTGTATCTGTTCTCAGCCATGAGTAATTGCATTAGTTTCTAGGTGTGAATAACGTGCTAGGACAATAGTATCACCTGCAAAAATCATACCGGAAAGTGCTGGTTGTATCTAAAGTGAGCTGTGCTACTTGGAACTGCAGCAGTAATAAGCTGTGTCAGTGCCTTGGATCTGTTAATATGAGTTCAGTACTATACCTTCTGTATCTGAATATGTCTTACCGAGTGATAGGTTTGAGGGATAGTGAGTTCCTTGTTACTTTCAATGGGTCATGCTGTGGGTTTTGTTTTGGTTTTTTGGGGTTTTTTTTAATTTTATTTTTTCATTTGGTTCAGACAGATCCTCAGCTAATGCCACAGTTCATCACCACTCTTCTTGGGGCAGTGGTGACCTCTAGAATTTGGTCAAGTGACTATTTCTTTTGGTCCCTAATCAAGTGGCTTAAATTGGCTGATGGCCATGATTCTTAAAAGATGTCTTGCTTATTCTGTTTGTTATTTCTTCAAATGAGCTTCCTCTGTGGCTCTAACAAGACTTTATACCCAGTCCCTGAAGATGGTTTGTCACTGCCAGACACCTTGTATAGTGGAGGTGACATTCTGAACGTTGATTACATAGACCAGAAGAGCAAGTATCTTGTGAGTAGTCTGAGCTTGCCATTTAACTCAGGGTTGACCTGGTTATTTTGTAGTTATGAAGTCTCTTGGAGCCTAAAAATTAGTTGCTATGACTTTTATCCTTTTTGGATCAGTACAGATAATTCAAATCCAACAGACCTGGTTTTCTAAGTGCACTGTCTTACTATCTCTTTGCCCCAGCCTCTCTGCAGAGATCCTGGGATTCCAGTGTGGTTTTAGGAGTTAATGGAAAAGGAGAGACTGTGTGTCTGTTAGCCCACTGCCACCTTTTTTTCTCACCATTTGGGTGTGCAGAGTCATGTGATGCTGAGCTGCACTTCAGGTACATTGAAGGGAAAGTCCTGAGAAGGACTCCTTTCATAAATTTAATGTGGGGGGTTTTTGCCCCTTGATACTGATACTCTGCAGGCTTTACTGTACTACAAGGTTTTTCACTGTGTCCAAGTACTTTGCCAAATAACAATACACAAAAAAATGAGGAGAATTTTTATGACTTTTTTTTTTTTCTCCTATGGATACAGCTACCTTTGGGCAGGTGGAAGCCGTTCCTTACAGGGTATGGAGAGAGCTATGCTATGCTTCATCCACTTTAAATTGATATTAACATGACTTGGAAGCAGTATGCCTTAGAAAAATAAGAGTCATTGTTCCTACCAGCAGGGCAAGAAGTAGAGAGGAAGAGGGGCTTGAGGGCTGCTTGCTTTGGACCATGAGTGTAGAACTAAGGTAAAAAGCTTGACTCTTAGCAAGGAATGACCTTGCTGTAAAATGTGCTAGTGAGAATGTGCACAGAGTGCAAATTGCCTTCAGGATCTGTAAACTGCATCGTTCTGCTTCAAAGTGGAATGTGATAGGTAAAGATTATTCCAGCAGGTGGGCAGCTGTAACCCTCACGGGTAGGCATTCCTGAACTTGCAAAGCAGTTTCATTGTACTCCACTACTTTCTTCTTCAGGGAACATTTGGATTAGAGTTTCTGTAATGTGAAAGCCAATTTTAACTTGTCTCGCCTTCAGTGGACATAGTGGTCAACATTTTATATATTAAAATACATACAGGGCTGCATCTGCCTACTACATGTTCTTCCCTGTTTTAAAACATAACGTGCGCCATTCTTCCAGCCTTCCTGTACAGCTAAACTCTCAGCGCTCCTTGCTTTGTTCTGGACCCTGTCCAGCTTGGCTGCATCCCTTCCAAAGTTCAGCAACTGAAGCTGAACTCTGTGTTCTGAATGAGGATGTGCTGTTATTTCATCACCCGGGTTAATATATCCCAGAGTTACATTCGCATACCTGAACAGCACTCTCTTTCCTCTTTACAGCACTGACCTGCAACTTCTTCTGTCTTGTATTGCCACTTAGACATTGTTCACCATTCTATACTCATGTGTTTTTCAACTGAATTTCATCTTACGAACTACCAGCAGACCTATGTGGGTCATGAAGGTCTCATTCCGTCCTGCTTAGTTCTTGCAGCAACATCTTCCAGTGTAAGGGAATTAACAAATACTAAGTTAATTGTCTACTGTTGTTAGTGAAGTATCAAAAATTTAAAGGTGTAGGGATAAATCTGCTCAGGACTTGTCTTGTTTCATTATACAATTTATGATACATCATGCTGCTTCTCAAAAATAACAATCTCTCCCCTGCCCCCCAGTTACAAAGGTACCTTGCAGTAACTTCATCTAGGCATAGTTTCTTTATTCATCTATGAGTGTATTTTGGGAGGGCCATGTCATAAAGCCTTCAAATCAAGGTATATGACATCTCGTGCTTATACCTGTTGGCCAAGTCAGTAACCCTCTTGTTAGAAATGAGATTGGTGTGAAATTGCTTGGTTTTGTAAAAACAGTGTTGGTGGCTTTTGCCTGAAACTTCTCCCAAACTTTATCAATGTTGTTCTAAACTAGAAATTAAAGGGAAGAAGAAATTATAAGCTGATCAGCCTAACTTTGAGAACCAGAGAGATGTCTTCAGAGTTTATGTAGATCTTGCATTGCTTTAGCTTGCTTTTTTTAAAAGTAGGTTAGAAGTAATTTAATTGGTTTATGGCTTCAGTTCATCTAGTTTATTTTTTAAATACTTCTCCATCATTTGTTTCCTCACTTATGACCTATTGATTATATGCTTTGCTAACTATTATGAACCACACAGGTACAATTATGTTAATAAACTGAAGAAAACAACATTCAATATTATAGTTGTCTTCACCAAATGAAATAGTATTATCAAAATCATCAGATAGTGGGTTGTAAAGGAAGTACTTTTTGACGCAGCACACAATTAAACTATGGAACTCATTGCCACAGAATGCTGTGAATGCCAGCCATTTAAATGGGCTTAAACAATAAGATGAATTCTTGCTAGAAAAGCTCATTAAGGGCTATTAAGTACACAGACGCAGATGCAACTGGGAAGTCCTTAAGCTATGTATTGCTGGAAACTGGAAGGATGCAGGGAAGAAAAATATAAATCCATCCAATTTACTGCAATACTCTTCCCCCCAGCCCTGTTCCCCTGTCCTGTGCCTTACTGGGGGCTGAAGGCAAGCTACTGAGCTAAACGGACTTTTTGGTCTGATCCTGTATGGTAGTTCTTGTTCTTATCTGTAATTCACTTGCTTCCAACTTCAGCAATGCAGTGGTACAATCCATTCTGTTTCCCTTTTATATAAATATAATCAGAGGTACTTGCCTCTTTCTTCTGCGCTGAAGCTTTTGTACCTGTTCTGATAGTGTTCCTGCATGCAGGGCTTTCTTTTCCTCCCCCTTTCTCTTTACAAGTAGAACTTGTTAGCAGGCTGAGGCCTAAGTGGTGCTCGATCGGTCTCTTCCCCCTACATCCCAAGAAACTAGCGATAGGACGAGAGGAAATGGCCTCAAGTTGCATCAGGGGAGGTTTAGATTGGACATCAGGAAGAATTTCTTTACCGAAAGAGTGGTTAGGCATTGGAACAGGCTGCCCAGAGAGGTGGTGGAGTCGTCAACCCTGGAGGGGTTCAAAAAAGGTGTAGACGTGGCACTCCAGGGCCTGGTTTAGGAGTCATGGTGGTGTTAGTTGATGGTTGGACTTGATGATCTTAGAGGTCTTTTCCAACCTTAATGATTCTATGATTCTATGATTCTATATTAGAATAGTGTGCTCCCTTCATGTTTTTTTGAGAAGCATCCAGTCACTTCTCTCCCATGAAACTGTGCCTATTAATTGTTTGGCACTGTCAAGTGATTGATGATGAATCAGTTGAATCCACTGTTCTCCTGGTATTTTGCGAATTGTGGTGTAACCATTTGACATGGGTAGTACCATTTGGTTCTCTAGCAGCTTTCAGAAGAATGTTGGTGTTTTGGTTTTTTTTTTTTAACCACTGCGGTGTTTTGGGATTTCCCCTGCTGTCCTGTTTCTGTCAAAGCTGTGCTGGTCTTAGAATTCTAGGTCTGGATGTGATGTTAAGAATTTCTTCAGATTCATGTGAAAAAATTGTGGGCCTTAAGTCACTGTTTGGGCAGGTAGGAAAGGGATCTTTTCCATTAAACAGATTCTATTCTTCTTTTCTTTTCTCTTTTTTCTTGTTTCTTTTTTTCCTCTTTTACACCAAACACTGTCATAACAGACTCTTTCCTGTTTGGTGTAAGCAGGAAATGTTTGGCTGTACAGGGATCTAAAATATTAATGCCAGCTGAGCATACTCAGCTATTTCAGCTGTTTGCATCCCAAATTTCTTCTGTCCAAGCAGTCTTTTTAGTTGTCACCTAAGGCACAATTTTGAAGTTTCAAATTTAGGCTGTCTTTCGACAGCTGCTTTAAAGTCTGTAGTGTTAGGTGTATGTGAGATTTAGTTTTGGGAGGTGTGTTTGTGTATTAAGAGTAGGGAGTTGGTGGAAAGCATGAGGGGAATAACTGGAGTAGCTGAAAAGATTCTGCTTTGACTGTTAAAAACCCAGATTCTTCAAGGAGAAAGGAGGCCTGGAAAACCAGCCCAGAAAGAATATGAACTGTTCCAGTATTTGAAATATGTGGAAAATGAACTAATTACAAACAGACTAGGTAAGCTTAGTTAAAACTGACACCAGTTGACTACAACAGAATTCCTCCCATCTTTCTGAAAGCTTTACTATAATGTAAGTAATACAACTGGGCATTTTGTAATACACCACTGTTCTCAGGCCAGTGGTAAAGTAAGTCACTGCTTGCTTTACATCTCTGAGCTCCTTTGGTTTGACCAACTTGAGTAGGTTTATTTTCCCTGTGCTTGTGTGTCTAAAATGGGATTATTTCCTTGTCTCAAACTGAAACATGCCCTGTCTGAGGAAGTTTCTAGCCAGGCTGGATGCCTTGCATCTCACTATGGTGACCTGCCATAATGCTGCCTATTCACTAGAGCTGCAGTCTTTTTTTTTTTTTTCTTTTTTTTCTTCCCCCCTGAGGAAATGTGACATTGGTCATCTTGATGGAAAACTGCATGAGGAAAGAGATCAAAGTGCTAACTGAGATGAGGTTGGCCTTTCAAATCTAGGTATGCCATTTACTACAAATATATTTGGAAAGGGATGGTTAGTCATTTCAGATCCTTAACCTAAAGGGAAACTGCTCATTTCAGCAAGATCCATGAGGGGTGGTAAGTCAGGCAGAGCTCTGCTGACCAGTCCTCCTGCAAATCTTAGCTGGCATAGAAAAGCACTCACTCTTGCAGCACAAAAATGGATGGAAGGAAGGGCTTCTGAAAGTCTTTTGCTTCTATTCATATGCTGTTTTGCTCAGCTCTTGATCAAATGAGTTAAGCTCATGTGGGAGCAGTTGTTCTTTTAAATGAACAAAGTGTGGTGCCGTCATTTCTGTACTGCGCTCTGGATCTGCTGCCACCACACAACCCCCTTTTTTTTTTTTTTTTCTTTGCCTGCGGAAGCCTGGCTCTTGCAATGAGCTCACCCACAAGAAAAGTTTCTTGGAGTCCTGTTCAGCTCCAGCTAGGACCTACCTAACAACGGCTCCTTTCCTGTCATTCTCTTGCCTACTAGACATAGCAGTGGTATGAGTATTTGGGTGGGGAAGGAAGGAGATTGCAACATCCATTAAGAAAAAAAAGAAGACTTGTCTGTCTCATTTTTCAAGTGCAGCTGTAAAACTTTCCTTGGCCTTTGAAAACTGAGCTCTGCCATGTGGTGGGTGCGAGCTGTGGCATACGTCATCCTTTGAAGTTAGTGCTTTAAATAGGCAATTGCAAATGGCATCCAAATTTGAACTTTTGTAGCAGTTTTGCTGCAAGCTGGAATAAGTTACTTATTCTGACAGTGCACTGTGGATGGTAAGACTAAGTTACAGGTACCCACACCTCTGCACGTGTTTCCCAGCCATCAAACCATGTTCACCCTGATGATGATAAATCTGAATCTCTAGAAATGTAGATGTAGAATGAACCTCTTGTTGAAACCCACTTTGTATTTCCCTGCAAGACTTCAGTCTTCTGTTTTAACAGAAAACTCTGCCAGCTGTGACTGAAGACTGCTGTGTTGACATGATTGCAGCCACAGATAAGCAAACCTGTCCTGAAGTGCCTGAACTAAGAATGGCTGAAAGGCTGTATGTCTGTCTTCTGTATTTCATTCATTTATTTACAGGGAAAATATTCTACTGGCCACACAGGAGAAAGCAACTAAGAGCCATAAAGCATTTATTTTCTCATCTGCAGTGTTTTGAGTGCTTAGAGACTAACTGCCACTTGGTACAATGCAGCACTTCATAATTCTTAATCTATAGGCATTACTTTTCTGCAGAGGTGCATTGTTCTTATTTTTAATGCCAGGGATGGGGATAAAAGCTTTGTTTGCGCAAGGAGTTGAGTTAACAGGTAGAGCTGCACACAGTTTTTTCTATTCTAACCTAACGTAAGATGATCCGAACAGGCACGGTGAGTTTGAAGCAAGTTGTGCTGCCCTGGCAAGAACATGTCTACCTCTTGGATATCTGCACTGCATGCCTTTATGTATTTACATAAATTCCCCCAATCCTCCATTGAGAAGTAGCCTTGTTACCTGCATGCACAATTAGATGTGCCTGGAGAAGCAAAAGAAAGGAAACTGTCTTGTACTGCTTTGCTGGTGCCTTCTTGTTAAGCTACTGATGGCAAAGTTTCCAGTATATGCCTAGCGGGAGAGAAATTCAATCCAGAAAGGGAAAACCTCACTTACTTTTCAACAATGCTTAGTTACATTCCAGAACTTACACAGCTCTCTTGGGAAATATCTTTCCTGTATCCATTGTCTTAATGAAGTGCCTTTCCTAATCATTCTTTGTCATCTCCAAGCTTCTGGAAAAGTGAGCGTTTCCCAGGGTGTAGGTGGAGGGAAAAGAGTGCGCATCGCTGCCTAGCTTCTCATAGTGATACTGTGTTAATCAAGAGCAGTGACTCACAGAAAATGAAGACTGGATAATCCAAGTGATTATTTATCGCTTCTGTGGTCTACAGGATTGTTTCCTGCTGGAGAAAATAGCCCAAGTCACTTTACTGCTAGGGAACACATCTTCATATTTATTCTAAATTTTTCCTTTCTGTAACTCAAAAGTAAAATCTTTAGAAACCCTCTCCCTCCTTATTATCACTTCTTTGTAATCTACCACGTAACTCTGGATAACTCAGAGATTGCAGTGGTAGAGCCAGATTTCAGCTCCAGCTCTGCCTCTAGAAGCCAAATCCCACTTTGGTCTAGAGCAAAAAGGGAATCAACCCATTTGTCGGACTGTCCTGAATGCACCCTTTCCCTCCCATGCTGCTTCCAAGCCTTGTCCCTGAACCTGACACAGCAACTGAAACAGCTTACTCCAGTTTGGAGCCTGAAGAAGCTGTCTTAACCCTTATAATGGCACAGGTGGGGGTCGTTGTTTGGGGTTTGGTGGTTGTTTTTTTTAGTCCTCTTTTTATGATCTTTTAGCAATTTTTTCTGTCCAACTCAAATGGACACTTGTCTGCTGAACTAAAGGTAGGTAGGTACTTTAAAGGATGAAATACCAGTTGCTGTTTTTCAGTCAAAACTAATGCAGTGTAAGCTCCTGGCTCCCCGCCCCCCCGCCTTGTATTGTGGTGGCTGAATGCCTCTTTGGGAAGGGATGAAACTGCAAGCAGGAGATGATGCTGATGTGACTGCTGCCTGTTTCTTCCTGCCCCTTTTGGTCTTTGAAAAGGGGTGCTGTGTTTGCCATCAGTGTACTTACCTGTACTCCTCTGTAGGGTGTTAATCTTCCTGGCTTTTTTCTTTTTTCCCCATAGGATGATGAGAGTCTGAAATACTTAACTCACGAAGAGCAGGATGTTCTCATGTTCTTTGAGGAAACCATAGATGCCTTAGAAGATGACTTGGAGGAACCGGTCCTATGTGACAGTGGCATCCACTGTCAGTCTCCAAGGTCAACGGAGGAAAATGTGTCCAGTCATTCAGAGACTGAAGATATCATCGACTTAGTACAGTCAACACCTGAGAGTAGTGACCATGAAGGCCCTCCTAGCAGAGATGCAGAACCAGGTAGTAGCATTTCTTGAAAGTGTGGTTTTTTCCCTTTGACCTAGCCCTGACATACTCCAGTTCTCAACAGAAAGAGCTAAAGAAATTCTGTACCTTCCTTACTACATCAAGATGAATCTGTTACACATGAGGAGCTCTGAGGACTGTGATTGTAATTTGACTTGGGATTTCTGAAATTCTTGCTGTTACTATAACTTTTTTTTCCTCATGGAGGTCATGCATATAATTAAGTTGTTGGACTGCTATCTCAGTCCCCTACCCGGCAACTGAGTTGTAACAGAACTGAGTATTATCCAGAGTCATCGCAGCAAGGCAGACTAGTGTTCATGCTCTGCTTCTCTCTAAGACCTCTTAAGACTTTCTCGAAGAGTTTTAAGATCACAGATTGTTTGTAGTGTTACTTTGTGTGGGACTGAAAGGCACATAATCCTATCAATAAGTTTGTGACAAGATAGTGTGTGGCATGTTGTTTTCTTCAACCTGTAGAGTTTGCTCTCTTCTTTTTCGGAGAATGGATTTGTCAGCTAGTACCTACAGTGGGATGTAATGTGTCCTCTCCTGGCTGTTATAATAAATAAGAATTGCAAAACTCTTATAGAAAAAAGCAGCCACTGAAACACAGTAAAGCTAATATGCAGGCTGTGAATGAATGGCAGAAAGAGGGCTTCTAGTGAACACATTGTAAATGTGGTGATTTGAACTATAGCGTTGCCTACAAGGTGCCATTGCTAGGAGTTCAGTTATAGTTTCTTCTGGCAATGTGGGCTGAGTTTGAGAAAGTTTGGAGGAGGGGAGTACTGATGCGTGCTAATCCTAGGTAAAAGAAAGCCTTGTATTCTGCTCTATGTGAAGACTTAATGACATTGTTGCTGCTTTGTCTTTTAAGTGTTGGATGCTACCCGGAGAACTGAGAGCCCTAAGCCAGCTGTAGCTGCTGACCTTCCCCCACATCCCCCTGTACCACCACCACTGATGTCCGAGACGCTTCTGCTTCCTCCTCCACCCCCTCCTCCAGTGCAGCATCCAAAATTGCTTCGCTCTATCCCCACTCCGCTCATCATGGCCCAGAAGATGTCTGAGCAGCAGATGGAGAGCAGAGTGCGCTTCCCCAGTGCCCTCAAGGAAGGGAATTCAGACAGGAAGAAAACCCCAGTAGCCAACGGTGATTGTTTTGCGGCTCCAAAGCACCCTCCTGCACCTGCACCCAAACTGCACCGGTTCCCGAGCAACATCAACATAACAAATGTCAGTGGCAAAGAATTCAGTGAGACTATTTCAAAGGCAGCAGTTAATGTCCAGGAGCGGAGAGCTCAGGTGCTGGCCAACATAAATGGAGGAGCTTTTGTGGCAGCTGAACTGGAGGAGAAGCTGCAGAAAAATGATTACTTATCACGTAACAGAAGTTCTTCCTTAAGGGATCTCTCCTCTGAGCAAACACGATATGAGGCCCTGACAAAACTTGGCCTTGTTAAGGGAAAGCCAGCTCAGGACCAAGTGGACCATGCTCCAAGCGCTCAGCAGCTTGATGCACAGCACAAACAGGCAGACGCTGTTCCCAATGGATATCAAAACATCCACGATATTTTAAAAAGCGAGCCCAGCCCTTTCCTTCCTATGGGCAAAACTGTAACAATCAAACCAGAGGTAGCTCTTGCTGCTAACAAGGTCAGCAGCGCACAGCAGGACACAGCAAAAAGTTTTAATGATTATAAACAACCTAGTCTAAACATGGATATGAGGAGGAGATCAGGTTCGCTGCCTAGACCTTCAGGATTTCGATCCCAAGGAATAACGGTAAAGTTTTCTGGCCGTGGCTCAACAGAAGAAGCTAGGAGAGAGGCACTTCGGAAACTGGGACTACTGAAAGAGACTGCATAATTTGGATGGGAATGTTTTGGCACTGGGGGGAAGTTGTAGCATGGCTTTGTGCTAGAATAGTGCCAACAGGATTGGGATCAAACAGATTGGAAGAAGAAAGGGGAAGTTCTCTGCTTCAGGCAAGCTACGGAGGTACTAGATACTGTGGAATGACCACTCATGTTTATCCCAGAAGGACTGGCACCATGTACCACCCAGCAGTGGGTTTCAGCTCTCCTTCCTACAGAGATACTCATCTGTTGCTCTTTGTGACTAAGAGGAATTTTATTTAAGTAATGCTGGACTATAGCAGACAGCATCTCATTAATGAAGTGTACAGTGCAGTATTGTTGTACATAGCAAACCGAATGGCAAATCTTCCTTTTGCTCTTTCTGAAGCCAAAAAAAAGAGAGCTCCGTTTGTCTTGCCCACATGTGTATGTCTGTTCGTGGGAGCCCGAGATAATGTCAAAACTGAAATTTCTGAACAGTGTGACACACTTCCATGACTTTTTGTTGCCTGTATTATCTGGCTTGGCTTCGTTCCCTACCGGTGGTGGAGTCTTCTACTTGCTCTGTGCCCACTTGACTCAAGACTGTACAGAGGGCGTTTTCTCTTTTGACCTTCTCCTTGGCAGAGCGGCCCAAGCTTTGAGTGGGTGACTGCATCACTCTGCTGCTTCAGTTGAAGTCTTGCCTTTCTTCCCAGCCACCTGCTTCTTGGTCACGCTCTAGCAACCTATGTGTCCAGTGAAAGGCACCAGATAAGCCTCAAGGATATGCACCATGCACCGATTTTCGCACTGACGGCCAAAGAGTCTCCTGACAATCTGTGACCCCAACTGTTCTGTACCAGTCACGATCTTATAGCAGAGAAGCCATAGGAACAAGTTAACTTTGTACCAAATGCGAGAACCTTATGTCAAAAGCCTTATCTTTTACATTAGGGTTCCCATGAAGAAACTGTTATTTTTTGAACGATAGCTGTACTAGACTGAATAGTTGTAAGTTCTGTTACTTCTAAAAACTGTTATTTGATCTTCCTATAGTTTGACAGCCCTAATAATCCTCTGTTCACAGCCTTATTTGATTCTGCCCTGCCAATGCATAACAGAAGTTACAGCCAAAATTCTTGCAGGCTAAGTGGAGTTACAGGAGAGAGCTGTATGTAAGAGCACGTCGCTCCTGAATGGTCCAAGTTGGTGTATTTTGCCTTTGTTCAAGAGACATGCTTTTAAAGGTGGTCCCAAAATATATTTATGAGTTGGTATGATTTTTTTTTAATATGGCAAAGCTGTTCTTCCACATTAAAACTCCCTTCCCTTTTTGTACGCCTGAAAGCATCCAGAATAGCCGTTTTAAGGTCAAATGCCAAACTCCAGACCCTCTAAATTTCTCATTGTTATTCCTGCATGTTTAAGAGTTCTCTGTGTTTTGTTTTTTTCTAAAGGGAAAAACTTACTTATTCTCTGCACTTTCTGAAGCCTCAAGCAACCCCCTCTTTTTCCCAAGAAGCTGACTAATAAACCTTGGAGAAGAGGAGGGGAGCGGCTATAATAGAAACTGACACACCCTTCAGTGAGGAGCTCTGACATAACTGTGATAAACAAGTTTGTAGTTCTTGTGATAAAGTATTTCAAACTTGCTCAGCTGTACTTGTAAATGAAGCTGTCATGAAGGAAAAATCTTTGCATCATTTTCAACCTGCCTCATAAGTTAAAGTGTGTGTTGTTTCTTTATGTTGTTTTTTGGTGTGTGTTTTTTTTTTTTTAAATTATCTGCTTGCTGCTTAAATTTTTAATTGTGGTGTTATGGTATCTGGCTGCTTCTGTTATGTAGTTATTCTTTTCAGCCTTTTCACTGGGTAAGTGATCATGTTCCTCATTGTGACAGGCATACTATACATAAGCAATGAGTAATTAAAATATGTGGCCATTCCTCAGTCTGGCAAAGCAGTTACGCATGCATAATCAAATGTGAGAAGTGCCGCTGAGACAAAAAAGGTTGCTTGTATGCTGCAAGTAAAGCACATACTTATTTTGCTGGGCTCTAAGTCTGTAGTCCTAAATTGGAAAGACAAGGAAGCACATAAAACACATCCAAGCACCTGCTTCAGTGCAGCTTGGAGTGGAGTCCTACATGTGGATGATGCATCGTAATTTATTAACATGACCTGCTAAGTAAATTTAAAAGTTTCATTACCTTTGTGCTTTTAAATCCTGTTAAAGCAAATACTTCATTATAAATGTGAAGTGCGTACAAAGCAATCTTCACATCTAATCATTTCTTGCCAGCTCTTCTTTGAGTTGTTTACAGCTAAGAGTCCATGCTAAGCAAAGAGGGGAAAAAACTCCTGACACTAATTGTTTCACTGAAGTTCAGTCCTATTCAATAACTCTGTAACATAACCCTATTTAAAAAAAATAGATAAGATGTTTAATATCTAAAGTATAAAGTTGCAATGTGCTGTATTAGCTGGATATGTTCTTTCATCCTTTGTGCAGGGCTGCATCCTCAACCAGTGGGAAGTGAGAGTTAGATCTTCATTAGATAAACCAATTTCTGCCCAGTGTGGACTTGGAATGAGGTATTCATTGTGGCCCTTCGTTATAGCAAATATCCTACTGGTAAATTCTTCTCTGTGCCTAAAACTGTAGTAAGTAAAGCCATGTACTAAATGAAGTTAAGAGTCTAGCTGCTAACAACCTGTATATAAATTTAGCTCTATTTTATGTATCTTGTTTTGTGTGTATATGTTGCTGTGATTTCCCCTTCCCCCCTTGTGTTAGAGGTAACTGTCTTGCACAAATCTGATAAATCATCTATTAAACTGGGATAAAACCAATGAAACAATGGCTGATGGGAGGTGGAATTTTGTTCTTTGTCACCCAGTAGCATGCATCTTTCTTGGAGGAGGGAAGTGACTTTTTTTAAGGGCTAATATCAATTTAATAACTTTTCTTTTTGTAACTGTGGATGTGTGCGTGAGCCAGAGCTCAATCCTGTCACACCATGAGTGAAGGAGGGAGGAGGAGGAAAAAAAAAAAAGCTTATGTCTTTCTTCTGTCAAGAGATGTGTATTCTTACTGCTGGGCTTCAGTAACTGTGACCAGGGTCCTTGCAGGAATGAAGTTAATCCTGAACAGTGTTTGAAGTAGGCAAAAGCCCCCCTCTCCCAATGTTTTGCAATATTAAAATGACTTTTCCAAGACGAATATTGTATATGTGGAAGAATAGTAACTCATCTTTGTGTTTCCATAAGTGAGTATGATCCTGCTGAGGGTAGAAGTCTTCCTTGTTGCACAGGACAAAGTTCCCCTTTAGAGAATATTCCTACCCATCCCTTCTGAGCGTGTGCATGTGTGTGTGCTGCCTTTCTGTCTTTTGTTTGGATATTTGCCCATCAAGACTGCTAAGATACTTCCAACCAAGAATTAGTGCTGACTCTGGCATGCATTACTAGAGTTACTGCTGCTGAGTACAGGGGTGAAGGTTTCCTAATGAAATGCTACATAGCTGAGGTGGTGGCTAAATCATCTTGTGCTGAGACTTGTCCCACTTCAAGTAGGGAATGGTTTAGAGCCAAAACTAACAAACTTTGACTTAATAACAATGATAACAAAACCCTCAGAAGAATGGATGTTCAGGAATGAGTGGCTGCTTTTTACTCAGGACTCCTAGGGTGAGGACTGCAATTCAGTGGCTTCAGTCCCTAGTTCTTAACGCAGGCTGCCTTGAGTAGGAGGGTGGGGTGGGGTACCACCCCAGCTTGTACCTGGGAGGAACCCTTGAAACAATTCTACTGTTTTGAAGATGGATTTTTTTATATACACGTGCTGTTGAGCATTTGTCCAAATATCATGTATTGTGAAAGACAGAATGGATATCAGTCTAGAAAAAAATTAACTCCCATTTGCATGAGCTACTTTTGTATCCCCCAGTAGGATGGTGGTGGTAGCCAAAAAGCATCAGCAGGTCTAGCAGCCTGTCCCTAAGCTTTCCAGGGCTGCCTCAGGGCTTGAGTACATGTCTTAGCCAGGACAGGGTGAGTGGCCTCTCGTAACTGTGTCCAGCTCCAGCCCGGAGCCAGTGTGAGAGAATTTAACTTGGCTCAATCTATAATGAAACTTAAACCAAGTTATAGCGCCTCACCTTTGCTGTAGGGTAAAACCTCACACAGCTGCTCAGTTACTGTCAGCCCTTTGAGTGGCTACAGCCTTGGGAATAAGCTTTTGATGTTTTGACTCCTTCTGTGCTTGTTTTATACACACACACAAAAAATAAATTTGGCTTCTACCTTAAAAATAAACACCTTCAGAAAGTGTCATCCATAACTGATCAGGGAAGGCATGAGGCTAAAGGTAGATGATAGTTTTAGCCCAGCAACTTGGGCTGGTTTTCTGTACTGCTGGAGGCACAAACAGAAGGACTGTAATTTACAGCGCTCCTCAATGAACTCAAATTGTTTTGTAACTGAACCCACCAAGGTAAAAATTACAGAACACATTCTTTGGCTGGCTGTCATTATTCCTGGCAGAGCGGGAGCCCAGGGTAGTGCAGCTCAAAAGCAGTGGTAAGCGCAGTGACAGTGTGGGATTGCTCAGGCTGCTCTGGAGGCAGCTACAAAGCCAAGCCCTGATGGCTCAGTTTTCAGGTGTATCCGGTGGCCCTGCAGCACCCACAACTCCCACTAACTTGTTCTTGATGACTTGGACTCTATGCAAGTTGTTTGATGTCTTTAGTAGCTCAGCACAGAAAGATGGGGGAGGGGAATGTGAAGTGAATAGGAAAAACTTGAAAGTCTGTTTACCTTACTTAAACACATTTAGCTCTAAATGTTACCCTCTAACCTTAGTTTTGCTCGAAGAAGCTGACAGCAAGTTGGCTTGGCTTTATCTACTGGTCTACTTTTAATACTTTGGAGAAATGATGAGTTTACATCCATGCTGGAATAGCACTGGCCATGGCTATGTTGGCAACAGTCACACAGAGGATGGTTTGGGTGGTATCTTGGAGCCCACTTTAAGAGGTTGCATGACTGCAGTGATGACAGCAGAGCTGGGGAAGGAAGGGCCTTGGAGCAGGAAGCCAGTGGCGTGACTGCTCAGCCCAGCAGGAGAGGAGCGTAGCCTCTGCCTGCATGATGAGGCAGTTCTGCCATCCCCTTAGCTGTTATTTTAGCATTGCTTGGCCACGAGCTCAAGAGTGAGTTATGTTAGACAGACACCTGTTTTGTACATAATTTTGTCCTATACTTATTCCTGTTAACTCACCAGAACAAGCTATACCAGCATAAGCTTGTGTAGTGGCACTAGTAATTGAGTTGAGCAAGGTGATTTTAAAACAGATGTGTATGTAGATATGGATGCTCCCTTAGACATGGATCTTGGATGAGAGGCAGCCTTTAATTCATCACTTCTTACATGTGACCCTCCCCTTGCACAGGGTCTTGCTTTCAGATAATCCCTGCATCGTGTAGAGGCAAAGGCAGAGGAGTCTTCATCACGGCGTTGACTCCCAAACTATAAATATCTTTTCCCCTGAGGTAAGGAGGGTCCTTAGACTGGATGGAGCCAAACCTTTCCAAGGGAATACACCCTTCTCTTGCGTGTTTTGTTTTTGTTTGGTCTTTTTTTTTTTTTCCCCCTCAGAACGGGGCTTTCTCTTCCCTTGCAAGGTGACCCCTCCCAAATGAGGAAATGCCTTCCTTAAAAAGTTGTCGGTACATCTGTGACTACTTCACTGACTGCTCAGATGCATTCTTACCTCAGGGGATCTGTGAGGAAAGATTATTTTTGTTAATAGGGCTAGCCATTACTTCTCAGCCTTTGGGTTTTGCTGCTGGGTTGTAATTACCTCCTGCTACTTGCAACAGGCAAAATAAAGAAAATGAGAAGAGGCTTCAGTAACTTTACGATTAAACTGAACAGGTGTGAGGAACAGTAGAGAAACCAGCTGGCAGGCTTGAAGGAGTAACTCAGCTTCACTTTCTCTTTTGTTCGCCAGTCTTTGCACCTGCCCCTGAGCTTTAATGAATGTTTCACAGAACCCCAGGAATGGCAAACTAATTCTGAGAGGTTCCCCAAAGCTGCTGAGGCACTGTTATCAGGGGACTATTACTTCCTTCTCAGTTGGGTGTCTCTATCACAAAGAAATGCAGCTGTTACTGTCTTCTCTCCTGAGGGATGAACAAAGCCCAAGTTTTTGGGGGTTTGGGGTTTTTTTCCCCCCATCATTTAAAAAGTTCCCTTCCTAAATAAAAAAGCTTGATAAAAACTAGTGCATTTGCTGAAGGTTTGAATTTAAAAGAAAACAAAACCCTTTGTTTTCTGCAAAGCTGCACCTGGGGTACAGCTCCAATTTCCAAAGCCTGTGAGATTGAACATCCCCCATGTCCCTGTGCTGTAGCCAACGAAGGACTCTGTCCAGTTGCTGCCTGAGGTCTATCATAGCTCTTTGCTTTAGTCCCTTCACTTGCGATTGTGGTACCCAGTACAGTGGCCCCACTGAGCCCTTACAGTAAGTGCATAGCCACCTCTCAGTGTCACTGTGCTCCCTGTCAAAGCCCAACACGGACCCTAGGGCAGGTCCCATCTTCTTGAGCCATGGTTTGTTCAGCCCTGGAGCAACTCAGAAGCCTAACAGAGCTCAGTGCAGCTGCGTGGCAGGGTGCAAGCATCCTTTGTGAACCTGGAGAGCCAGCACAAAGCTGCCTCTCCAGGGCCTCGGAGACCCCAGCTCTTGCTGGGCACAGCGCCCACTGCCACATGGCAGCTATCACAGCACTCCACTCTTATCACTGACGGTGACTTCCCATGCAAGTCACTTCCCTCTATGATTCAGCCTCAAAGATCTCTGTTATAATGGGATCCCTCATTTCCTCACAGGTTTTGGGAGGTCAACTTCACCATCAAATGTTGATGATGTGTTTTTTCCCATAATTTCAACGGAAACTCTCTACTCTTTGGGGCTTTTATTACTGTAAGCATCATAAAGTTGTGTAATTTTTTAAAATCTATTCTCTGCCTGCTTATCCATCCCTGCAAGGAAGGGCAAGAGCTGTGTTTCCCAGCTGGGAAATGAGGGCAGTGGTGTTAAGCCAAGAAAAAAGGAGTAGAGATGAGCTTGACCTTCCGGTTCCCAGGATTATGCACTAATCCTGAATCACCCGTCCTCTCCCACCACCACACCTACCGCTTTGGGAGCATTTACTTGCCAGCCCAGGAGAAGAACCAGCAGACTCACGTGTGCAATGAGTTGTTCATACGCTCTGATTAACGACGATAAGCCACCCATTGTACTGATGCTCAGAGGGTGGAATGACACCAGAAGGAAAAGCATTCGTACAAGCTGTCATGGCAGGAGGGAGATTATTTCTTCATATTTAAACCTCTGTTAGGGGACAGTTGTCAGCACATTTCTATTTCCACTATACAAGCCAGCACAAAGGTAGAGGATCAACAGGGTCTTCAGGCTTCATGACCCAAACAAATTTCATTACTGTGGGACATTTCCTGCCTTCCTAAATGGATCTAATTTGCCTGATTAGGTTTAATTTTTATTTATGGCATGAGTTTTCCAGCATGCTCAAGCCCAGGAAATGGGCAGTGTGTGCCCAGTGTGGTGGTTCCTGCTATGTCCTATAATTAATAAGCCCCTGAGCTTCGTGCTCACTCACAGTGAGTTTCCTCCGCAGCATGTCACCCTGCAGGCAACAGCGATGCTTTCTCTGAAACCAAAAGCCAGTTTGATTTTCTGTTAGGTAAGACTCACAGCTAGTAATAAACCCCTAGTTTCACAGGGCGTGGGATTTGGGACCAACCTGAATAATAAACCACAAACAATTATGCCTCTCAGGCATTACAATAAAAAAGGGAGAGTTTGTCTAAGTCCTGCTGTTGCACCTATCTTTCCACTGGAAAAGAAAGGCTGCTGCAGGAGGGATGAGGAACTGGCATCTTCCTGGAACAGCTCGGCTGAATTCCCGGAGAGAAGCAGACTGATCCTCCCTGACCAGGCTGGCTGCCGCCGGGATTTCCTCCTGGGAGAGGGCTCATCCTGCCATGAGCCTGAGGAGGAAGCCGGAGCCCCATCACCACATGAAAAGCTTCTCAGAGTAGAGATGAGAAAAGCCAAAGCTGCCTCTGAGATCCCTCTCACTACTTCGTTACCTGAGCTTCATTTCCATCACTCCAGCGATGCAACTTCCAGCAACGCATATCAATTTAATAACCACTTACTGGATGAATATAATAGAGACACACAACGTCTCTTCAGGTGGGTTGTGAAAGCCTTACTATTGCATTCAAGTCTTGCTTCCCAGGAGAGAACATCTAATCTTTAGCTTACTATGAACAGATATACAAGAGAGAGATATGTGTGCGCATATATATATATAATATATATAACTTAAAAAATTGGATACTGGCTCAGCAAGGAGAACAACCAGCTCAGCTGGACAGTGACACCGTGATACAGGGCAGCTCTGCAGCCAGGAACAGCTCTTTCACGGCATTGCTGTTTTCACCCAGGAGCTGCCCAAGAAGTCAGCCAAGGGTTCCAAAATTAACATCTATCTCCAAAATGGGGATATTTGATTTTATTTAACCAAATTAACCAGAGAAGAGGCTTTTAAGGGACTGATTGGTGGCTACAAGCCCTAGGAGGTAGGACCAGCAAGTGGAAAACTGCAGTCCTAAGCAGGCTTCTTGGGTATCCCCAACTCCTGTATTTGCATGGGCTTTTCCTTGTTTGCAGGGGAGGCAGAGCTGACAGTAGTGGCTAATGCTAGCAAAATTAAGTCTCTCATTAACACTGTTTCAGTGTTTCTTCTCCTAGCATACCCTGTCTGAGCCTCTGCAACCTCTGGAGGAGGACCCGGGTCCATCCCAAGCCCCATACCATATCTGCCAGTCCCCCACAGATGCCTTGGGTAACACCACTAAGCCTCAGGCACCTACAGGATTCAGCTCCAGATGAAAGCACCTGAATTTCCATGGCTACGCACACGCAGGACACCCTGCTCCTGCTACTGCAAGGGAGATCTCACCCATGACACCTAGGCAGTGGCTGAACTCACCCTAAACAAGACACCTAGTAGCTGCTGAGGCTTCACTGATCTGATCCCCACGAACTGTAGGACTGATGCCTCGCACACAGTGTAGACATCTCAGCCAACTTCCATGCTCAGGCACCCTTTAGAGGCAAGAAGTACCACCTGAGCAATTTTGCATCTATATAAGGCTTTATGGGTACCAGAGGGCTTTTTTTTTCAGGGGAACCAGCAGGACACAACACATCAGTCTTTACAGCATCACTCCCTGACTGGTCACAACCACCTTTGGTGCTGCTTCCATGGAGCTTTCTGCATTTTAAGGTCTTCTGGTTCAAATTCTTATGTTGAGAAAGAGCAATACACAGGGGGAGTCTGCTCATGCACATAGAGCTCAAATTCCAGTGTCTTGGAAGGAAATTTGCAGTCTCAAACATATAAGTGAGATAGATAGATAGATACGAACTCCTACAAGCAGCTCTGCCTACCCTGAAATGAGGCTCCTCACCTGTATCACTGCAGGATGCCAACACTGATAGAGGAGTGGGGACGGCTGAACAACCATCAGGTGAGCTGGAGCTTGCCTAGGACCACGCAGCGGTGACAGGTTTAGCAATACAGCTTCTTAGATGCAAAGATAACACCCTGCAGTACTGCCTGGAAGGTGAGTGATAAAAATGCATTCAGGTGATCAGCACACTGGAACAGCACTTGGCCACGCAGAGAAGCGACAGTCCATTAGAACAAGCTGCCACAAAAATCGTTGTGGTGTTATCAAGGGGGCTCCAGTGGCAAGAGGAGAACTGACTACAAGTATTTTCTGCAAATAGAGCTGAGTGATGAAACCAGCCTTAAAGTATTGGGTAATTTATCAAAAGCAGGCCAGTGGTGTTATTTCTTGGGGACAAATGTAGCCTCAAGGATTTCACACCATGTAGATAAACTCAAAAGTTAGTATTTTTGCCAAAACTTCAATAACTTACATCAAATGGATGGAGCAGAGTGTGCAGCCAGGTACCTACCACAATCACGCCACCCAAAACACAGACACCCGCTGACTGTCTCATCACGCTGCTGACTCCAGAGCTGCACGGTACCTTTAGTGGAGAAGAGCATCACCAGCATCTGAGATCGCTTCCCAGGTCCCATTCGTGAGGGTTAGGGCTGTGAAACACATTAATGAGTGCGACGGGAGTGTCCTTACCAAGGCAACCCTGAGGTACTACCAAAAAGTTGCCAAAAAAACCCCAATTAAGGGGTAGATACAACAAAGTTTTCAAGCTCTTGGGCTGTCAACCATGACTTGTTTCCAGCAGAAAAGTTCACTCCCCTTTATCCCACGCACAACAGAAACTGTTTTCCTGCAGGTAAATGTCAAATAGCAAATAAACATCAGCAAAATCTAAATTTCTTCCTCCTTTTTAAGTGTCTCAACCATTTTTTTTTTATTTGCCTGATGGCTTGGATCCAGGTAATGGAGGGAAGGAAGGAAAGAAGGAGTCTTTTTAACAACACGGTTTGTTCTTCTAACAACAATCATAAACATGAAGTGTTTTAATGGCACAATCGTACCCTGACTATAATAACTTCAAAGCAAAGTTTATAACTCAAACAATACAAGTAAATGTTTTGACATTTACTCACTTGTTTGATTCTTGCCCAAATAGTTTCCTACTCCCAGTATGCTTGGATCTCCTTAGGAGTGGTTGGAAAAAACCTATTTATAGTTAAGTTCTGAGAAGGGACAGCGAAGTGTCATCTCAGACGAGCATCTTCAGCAGGACAGAATGGCATGTGGCCGAGGAAAAAAACCTCAGTGTGGAAAAAATTAGTTATGAAGCTCAAAATAAAAGGGAAAAAAAAGGAAAAAAAAATATTTATCAGGGGGCAACAGCAGGCTAATGGTAGGATTATTATTGTATTTATTTTGAAAATATTCACTCACCTGGCTGGGATATGCAGTCTTAATACTACAGCACCACTTTTTGTGGACAATAGTAATGAGCAAGTTTGTTTACTCGCTTTTTCATTTATCTACTTTCATTTATGCCTCCCGATAGAAAAGCACAATGACCATTTCGATAACGACTGTGTAGCCGACAGCAGCTCAGCGCCCGTGCTCGGTCAGCATGATGCCTCCCCCAGTGCTGACACTGCTGCTGGTCCCGCTAACACCGCCTCTCCCGGCAGCGTCAGAGGTCTTTCAGGTCGAACGTGCATGGGCTATTAGTTGCTCGCCCTTGGCTGCAGCCGTTCTGAGTCGGTGCTGATGCTGATCGGTTGGACGGGCTGGGAAAAGCTGCGCTGCCAGCCCACAAAGCCTGTCCCAGGTTATTTCCCCAAGTCAGCGCTTTTCCACGGCACCGCATTTACTTAAGTCAAATGCGTTCCCATGTAAACTAAAGAGAAAGCTGCATCAGCAAACTGCCGGAGCCGAACACGGTAACTCCTCGCAGCTCTCACCGTGCCACCCTGCCAAGCACACAATTACTGCTTCACCGGGAAGGGCAAACAAAAAACCCCTGAAAACCAGAGCAAATCAGGCCGTGTCCACAATACAGAGGTGGTTTTCTAAGCCTTAATATATATAAAATGACATTATGCCTGTGGGCCGCCATCTATGTGCATTGATGTGTTTGCATATATTTTTATCTCTGTAACATAAACAGCAGAACTGACCTATTTCTCCAAAGGCTTGGGAAGTTAATAAAATTAGAACAAGTCTGCAAACTCAGCAATTCATAAAAAAAGATTTATACCATTCTTTTATCACATTACAGCATTGCAGGGTAGAAAAGGACGGCTGATACCACCAGCTGGAGTTCAGGGTGTTGCCTGTGAGTGTTGCCATTCCCGGGTGAACCCCGCGCTTTCTGATTTCAGAGCTTCCCAGCCACCTTGGCTCCATCCTGGAGCAAGGACTAACACAGCACCTCAGCTCAGACAGGCTTTCAAGTGATGCACCATAAAAGGTGGAATCACAGAAAGGTTTGGGTTGGAAGGGACCAGTAAAGCTCATCTAGTCCAACCCCCCTGCCATGAGCAGGGACACCTGCCACTAGATCAGGTTGCTCAAAGCCCCATCCAGTCTGACCTTGAACACTTCCAGGGACAGGGCAGCCTCAACTTCTCTGGGCAACCTGTCCCAGCGTCTCACCACCCTCATTGTAAAGAATTTCTTCTCTATGTCCAACCTAAACCTAAAACCATTCCCCCCTTGTCCTGTCACTACAGGCCCTGGTAAAAACTCTCTCTCCATCTTTCTTATAAGCCCCCTTTAAGTATTGAAGGGCCGCAATAAGGTCTCCCCAGAGCCTTCTCTTCTCCAGGCTGAACAACTCCAGCTCTCAGCCCTTCTTCACAGGAGAGGCATTCCAGCCCTCTGATGCCATAGGGTGCATCTCATCAGGTCCCACGGACTTAGGTATGTTCAGGTTCCTCAGGTGGTCACAAAGCTGATCTCCTACAATGGGAGGGACTTCATTCCCCCCATCCCTGCTGTCAGTTTTAGGGGCTTGGGAGACACGGGAAGAGAGATTACCATCAAAAACGGAGGCAAAAAAATTGAGTACAATCATGCAACACATTTTCTGGTTGTCAGTGAGCCAGCTCAACGAGCCTCACATCGGTGAAGACGCAACTTCAAAAGCCCAGACCTGACTTGAGTCCAGATTCTTTCCAGAGAACGATAACAGAATTTTTTTTATGCAATCAAGGACATGAAACAGTTTCTCCTTCATCTACGTACATTTTTCCGGATTTAACTACTTCCATGCTTTAAAAATACTCTTTGCAAGAGCGCCTTCGACTAGCATGCCTTGAGAAATGCTCCCGGAGAAACATCCTCTCTCCCATCAAATGATTCCACAGCTTGGATTTGGCATGATCTCCCCAGTGACCTGTTGCACCTGCAGGTCACTGTACTGTACGAAAAGAGGAGCAATGATATCAGACATAACTTCATTAATTAAAATAAACATCCTGTAATCTGGATAAAGCAGCAATATTCATAGATAACAGACAAGCACTGATCAAAATACAGGTTACTCCCCTGTTCCCATATCAAAAGCAGGCTGCTCACCTGACCATTTTAATAGTCTTTAAAGGAAGACAAACATTCTCATGAAATGAAATAAAAGGAAGCCACGCAATCCCTATAGCAACAAATTGTATGTGAATCAGGTAGCAAAACTGCTCTGCAAGCAGCAGGACAGCGTCTAGCCACACCACCAGGCCGTGGGGCTAGCAAACAGAAAAGCAAAGAGTAAATAGGATCTGAACTTTTTTTTTTTCCCCACTGTATACGTTCAACCCTGACGGTTTCACTTGCAATGATTTTTGACATGAGATTTTTATTCAGCAGAACTTCGGGAGAATTTGTTTTAAAATTAAACTTCAAAAGGTTTCACTGAATTGTTTTTTGATTTCAGCCTGAAGACAGGGAAAGCTCCAGCTGACCCCAAACTATTTTCAGCAAATAATTTTATAAAGATATTTCCATTGATCCAAATTCCATCCAAGACATTAGACTGACACATACAAAATAGAGGTAATGCAAATTCACGTTTTATTTTTAGGCAGTTATCCAATTTGGATAAATTAAATGCCTTTGAAAGCGAGCCGCATGTTGAGAAAAGGAAGTTGACTTTAGTTTGAACCACAATTAGATGCTTAATTTGCTATTAGGAAGTGGTAGGCATTTTTCATCAGGGAAGTGGAAATTAGATTTGACCAATGGATACGGTCATATCCCTGTAGAAGACATTCCTGGAGGAGCTCAGAGTTACAAATGTGATTAATAAACCTACCCATAAATTTTGTGTGGAAAAAATTGGTATTGAAAAGAATCACACAAGACCTGAAATGAAGACCTGGTCTTCCTACAGCATACTCCTCCTTACAGGGCATGTGCGTCCCACAGCCATGGCATGAAAGTACCTGCCCTGAGCACAGAGACAACTGCACCTGGAGACAGTTTTGAAAAGGTGGGTTTTTGGGTGACTGCACACGTTCAGGATACTTGCCTCCTTATATAATGAGACTGGGCAGAAATCTAGAGAAACACATCTACATGCGATGTTATAAAAAATTCAAGCCACGCTCTGCAAACTGGAAGTTGTCTGCCACCAGCTTGACCAGCGAGGTCCTCAGGGAAAACGTGCTCTAATGATTCCAGCGCTTCTCCAGCCCTGACTGCTGTTACAGCGTGTGAATGAAAGGAGCAGGCCTAAAGCTGCGCTTGCAGTTTTTCCACTGTCGATGTTCGATCCTGTGATTAAAGAACATAACTTTAAGTAGGTATATTGTAAAAATCTTGAATTCTTCTCTCCAGAGCATCATTGCTTGATTTAACTCAGGCCAGTTTTCTGGCTGGGTTCACCACATGGCTGCACAACACCGAGGGGGCAATAGGGAGCTGCTGCAGGTGAGGTGGCATTGAAGTCACTTCTTTCAGAGCCACTGTCTGCATATGACAGCTTACGTTATGTGAAATGATGATCTCAGTTTCACAACTCCTTGCTAAACAGCAAGAAAATCTTGCATTTACTAAGTGTGCTTCAAGTGTGTTTCTTGGGGCAGGAATCCTCCTGCTTTGGTAAAATACCATCTATTTTTACATTGCTTGTGTGAAGCGCTGTCCGAGCTGCAGCCCCATGATATACCACAAACTCTTCAAAACATCATTGCAGAAGAACAAAGTCAATGCAAGGAAACAGACACCAATTCTAAATTACAACACTTTATTGCAGCATTGGCAAAGGTCAGATTTCTGAAGCTGGTGAAGATCGGGCGGCATTTCTGTATGAAATGTTACAATTTTACAAGTCTCTCTTCCTACATGCAGAAACCAAAAACAGTGGTAAAAAGGATTTTAAAAGAGCTAGAAAAAAGAATTAGTAGTAACATACAGATGAGCTCCTTAACTCAATTAACTACCTCTACCTGAAAGCAAACAAAAAACTATGCTAATAAATAACAGATTGTCAGAAACAGACCAAGAAACCTCATTTCTACTTAGAAAAAAATAAAAATTCTACTTGTTTCCAGACTTAAATTTTTTTTAAACATTTTTTTTTGTTTCAATAGACACAGAGGCTTATCAACCCATGAAGATCAACAAAATATTTGGATCCACTCCTTGACATCCTCCTGTTATGCTGACTGGCACATTTTGGTTTTCAATGATACATACAATGGGCTCAACTATATCCCTGTCCTTAGGCTGGTGTCAGGCTGTTCCAAGCAGTATGAGTCAACACCCTGTGTTAATCAACTTCACATTCCATTTTAAACCTTAACAAACATTTTACCTCCTTGGCTCTTGAGTTTTTCACCCCTCCCCGCTCCCCACCCCCTCTTGCTCGTCTGGCAGCAAAAGGCTATTCCTTAACCAAGAACCTCCTCGCTGAGGAGTGTTTGGTAAGTAGTTATCCTACTTGTCAGGGGTTTTTTAGATTTCACCGTTTCCTCTACATTTTTCTACTGTAGATTTGCAGCCCCCAAAGAATATCCTTCCAACACAAAGTGCTCAATTCGGAGATAACGTAACTTGCGTCAAGTTTAGAACTTCGTTCTCCCACATACTGAGCTGTCCAAGACATTTTCCGTTCCAGTGTAATCCATCTGAATTTCAGGTTGATCTTTGTTTTCACCGAGCTGCTCACTGGTCAAGTTAACCATCTCATTCATTTACTTCTGCTCTTATGAGAAAATTAACCCTCAGNGGGGGAAGAGGGGAGGCTGTTGTTTCTGCCCCATGGCCCCAGCCTGTCCCAGGTTTCGATTCTGAACGCTCTAGACTGACATGCTGAGATGTGTCCACTGCTCTCGTTTAATCGCTGGAGGACTCCACTATCCACAACATCAGAGATACAGGACCTAATGAAATGACACTTGCTGCTGGATCAGCGTCTCCTAAGAAAAGAAAGGGAAAAAATAAATAGTTTAATATGAGATATCCAATACTGTACGGGTTAGCAACCAACAGAATCAACTGCTAGTGATTTTGATATTCTTTTAGCCTCTACATATTAAAGTTACTTATTTCTGTTACCTGCACAAATTTCTCAAAAGACCACATCAGACAAAAGAAGGTAGATAACTTGTATCAGAAAAAAGTCCCCTGCACAATTTCAGCAGAAATAGATAGCTGCCGTATCCTCCCAGATGAGATGCTAAACTACTGAAGTGCAGAGCTGATCTGTGAATTTGTTGAAATACAAGTTATTTTAAATAGTTTTCATCTTTTTGTGCAGTTTCTTAATGTTTAGAAGTACTGCAGAAGTGTTAGAGGACTTTCTAGAGTCAAACGATTGTTTAGAACATTTTTAGAGGGTCGACAGTTGTATTAAAATCTTCGATCATCCCTTGTTCATGAAAAACATGTCCCTACCCAGAAAAAGTCACTTTAATTCTCTTAAGAACGCAAATATGCATTGAAAAATTACACCAGTTTGCAGGCATGTGATTCAACAAGACCAGTGTAATGTAGCAGTGACGCTCATCTACTATCACTAATTTCAGCACAACTCTCAGTTTCTGGATCTGGGCTGGTTTTCAGTTGATTTCTCGACTGTAAATTAAAATTTAGTAGTACAAAGCAAAATAAAGGTTAGACATTTACCATTACAAGAGAACTCCAGGGCTACACACCCAAGTCTTTTACCATGTAAACAAAACAGTTCATGTTTCTTTACATTAGTGCGTAAACCTCAAGCATTTGTTGAACAGTTATTTAACCTAGTTTTTATCAAAAATCTTGCAAGAAAACTGTTACAAGTATGTTATACTGGACATAGTAACTTCTGTATTTCTTGTAACAGATAAAGCTTTACCTGTAATTCTGTATTCTTATGTATTGTTTTGTTTTGTTATCCAGTATTTGTGTATTTTATTTAAACACACCGTATATTTTTGTCAGGAAGTACTGAGCTGATGCATCACTACAACTTACTGCAGTATTGCTTCTATTACTTGGTTTTAACCACCTTTTAGCGTTACATAATGTAATATTCCAATTCTTTGTGGCCCGCTCGACACCAGGAACGTTGGCTATGTGGTTGCAAAATACAGGAACTTTCATTTTAATATATTTAGTAGAATGAGATTTCACTTGCAGAATGTTACAACTGAGAAGAAACTTCAAACATCAATGAACTGCAGAATCGTGCTTTCACTTCTCCATCTCCCTTTAAAAAAATAATTCTACTGTTGATGGCGAGGAAAGGAGAAAGGCTAGGACTAGCTGCACATATCTAACCTCGTAAAAACTACTCTCATCCAAAACAGCAGCTGCCACAGCACGTTGGCAGCAGGTAAGGCAGAGTAAGCAGTGTTTCAATGGGTTAGGGCAAGATGCTGCTAGTAAAAATCTTAGTAGCAGTTCTTCCAAAAACAGGTATTTCACACGACATTTCTCTCCAAATTAGTAAACTTGATCCAAACCTCTATTTGGCAAGGGCAAACTTGGTACATAGCTGTAATTAAAGACATCTTGAATTGTATGTGTAAAATGAATCAATTTTTTTTGCAACCTACTCCCCCCACCTCCCTTCCCCACTACCAACACAGTTGTTAATTTGTATAAAATCTTACAGTCATCTTTTCCACACCACTGCGTAAGTATTAATACTACCTAAATACTCCATGTGATAGAGAAACACACAGATACACTTTTACCTAATCACAGCTGGAGTAGAAAACCAGAACTTATAAAAAGGCAGAGAAACATTACACCACAGTATAGGCTAGGAAATAATCACAAATCTATTGCACATGTGAAGTTGGCAGAATTTAAGTTAGCAAGACAACGTTATGGCTTACATTGAAACGTGCCCAGGAGAATATATGTGACTTATGAAATCAAGTCCTTTTTGCACATTGTTGACATCACAAGATGACAAAAAGTTCTTATTATTCTTTAACATGTGAGATCTTTGAGATGAAGTTGCACACTTCTCCCTAATCTCTTCATGTCCTACTCCAACCCACGATGTTTTATGTATTTCTGGAGTAATGTATGTATTCACAAATTTCAGGCACCTTCCTTCTCCTCCAAACACCTCCTCTCAAACCTCACTTGCTGCTTTGCCTTTCATGACTGATCTCAGCTTTGGTGCTCTCTGTTCTCTTTCTCTCTCTCCTAATCACATTAACCAAAAACAGGAACATGAAATAACAAGGAACACCTGAAATGTATTTTTCTGTTTTAAGCATAACGCTCTTTCATGAACAGTTCTTTCCTTTGTGTGCCTTATTCTGCTGAACATACTTTCTTGCTTTCAGATGCATGAGCTTCAGGGGGGAGGACAGTTCTTAAAGAGGAAAACAGCCTCTGAAGTTCTGACTCCTGCTCTGAACTGTTGCCTGCATGGACAGCAGAAATAACTTACGGAGACTGGTCTTTGCTTTCTGCTCTCTTCCTACAAAACTGGCCTTAGAGAATAAACAGTATGTATGCATTCCTGTGTACTGGCAAGAGAAGAAAAATACTGGAGAGTACTAACTTAAGTCCTGGGAAACTTAAATTCAAGTACCTGTCATGCCACAGTCGGCTTCTTTCCTGCCTCACAGATCTATGGAACTGGACAAAACATCACTTGTCTTCCACACGGGAGTGTGTAAGTGTGTTCACATATCAGACCATGTGGTGACTTGATTCCACTGTAATGAATGCAGTAACAGATTACAGACATATTGTACCTTATTGTACCCATAACCGAATATGGGCTGGAGAGAAATTTCAACAAATGTAAAGATGTTTAGACTCATTCTAAATGTATTACTACTGCTGGTGTGACTAAGTTCTCAACAGCAAAATTGGAAATTACATTCTGTAGAACACTAACCTAGCCATCTGGTATTGAAAAAATGTTGCACTGGATTTTAAACAGCTGTTACCAATTTAGCTGTGCAAGAATATGTTCTCTGGAACAATCGTATTTCAGAGCGTGTGTTTCTGGACTAATAAAATACTAAGGTGCCCTGCCTCACAAAAGCTAGACTCACCTAAGTAAGAGAATCTTAAGTTGTGCAAGTTATTTTATATTCTCATCTGTTCAACAAAAATAAAATACTCTGACAAAATCAATTCACAGTCATAGTATGCAAAGTGGGCTATTATCAGGAAGATGTTTTGAGGATTGGTAGTTAGTTTCCAGAAGGCCACAAAGCTGCATGGGTTTTTGTTTGGTTTATCATCATCATCATTTTAATTTATTTATATTGGAACAACTTTTTTAAACAAAGAGTCTTTATAAATGAGTAAGCTAATAAATAAAATCTTGCCTTCCTTCCCCTCTAAACTATAATTGTGATCAGGTCTCTCTTCACCTTTGCTATATGGGTTAGACTCACAGCTTCATTTGCAGAGCCCAACAAGCACCATGTTGCCAAGACAAAAACCTGAGGACCTTGCTTTTCTTACTCTTTTCTGTTCAATTCCGGTGCAGTCCACCACTAAAAAAGCTGCAGGATTTGGAAACCCCTCCTTCAAGTTCCAACCCTGGGCTTTCCTCCCGTAAAACAGCTGAAAAGGGAGGTTGGAATCTGTCTGCTAGGTTTGAATGGCTTTCATGGAAAGCTACACTAGCATGTGTATGTATTAGGGAAAAGGATATAGTACAAGATCAAGAATGACAACTGAGAAAAGGTCAAGATTAAAATACTGGTGAAAAAGATAGCAAAGAATAAGGTGAACTGAGCTAGCACACAATTAAATAGAGCACTGAATTTTTTAGTATTTATGATATCTGGAATGCGAAGATGGGAGCCGTATCATCATAAAAATCTCTGAAGCAAGAGCAAAATATTACTGCTAAAGTAATGACCTCTCATTTTTTTTTTTAAAAGAATACAAGAGATCATTGAAAATGACAACTAAAGATTTCAAAAGCAGTGTGATGTACCAAGGGATAGATTTGTCAGTTCAAGCCAGTGCCACACCAACACCCAAGAGTTGGTCTAGTTTGAGACAATGACAGTCTACAACAATCAGCTAGACTGAGGCTAACAGAGAAATCAGATTTAGGCTGCTCAAGACTTCTGGTATATGTCAATAAGAAGTGAATTCAAAGCTTCAAAATATAGTATTGGTCAATCAATCAACTACATAGCGGGTGAGGTATGAAGTGTGTTTGTCCAGTAGCTGAAACAGGAAATCATGCTAAATTCACATTTTTCCTTATTAACTATACTTTGATTTTTCAGCATTAATGAAATACTCTTTATTATGAGAATATTTAGCTAATAAAATGCTAGCATCCTGTTATTACATTTATGCTTCATTTTTCTTTATTAAATGGGTTACAGAGAAATAAGAGTCAGATGCAAACAGGAGACCCAATTAACTTGAATATCATTTAGTTTGTCACCTTATGCCTGCATCCCAGTGGGCCTTTTGATACAGACAGGTCCTCCTTCTTTACTACACTTTCAAAACAGCAGTGAGTTTTGAGGTTACTGCTTTTAATAAGGAGAGGTTTAACAAGTTAAAAAACTCCTTGGTAAGGCTCGCTTCTCTATAGTTAAATTTCTCACTGCAATTCTTTTTTCTTTCTTGGTAATCAATGTTTTTAAATATATTTCATAAAACGTGGTTATTTACATTTCACTTTATAAGCAAGCCATTTAACGGATCTCAATCCTTTTTAAACAAAGGGAAAACACTTTTTGAAGTAAGAGGCTGTTCTCCAGAACTGTAAAAGAGTATTTTCATGATAATCCCATCACTAAAA
>WAAD01022141.1:2307-13974 GCA_013389945.1 Fregata magnificens | reverse complement strand
AATACAGCTGAGATTTTCAGAGGCATAGGGAAGATGTCTTCTTTTTCCCCAGACTCAGAAAATCCAAGTTTTGATTTCCACAGAAATTTTTTTACGATTGTTCCAAAACAGAGAAGGTATTCTTAATCTTATCTGCAACTGAAACAATAGTTTTCAGAAACCCCTTAATGCTAAAGTTTGTGAACATATTTAGAAAAATTTCACTTCCTCCTTCAACTGCACGTCCATTAGAAATAAGTATTTCTGTGCTATAAGTAGGGCAATGCATTTATGGATAAAAACTCTCAATATTCCACAAACTCCTCTGAATCCTGCTGCTTGTTCTTGTCATCAGAGATCTATTTCCACAGAAATAGAAGCAGAGCAAATTTCTAAGTGTTCTTTTCCGCTACACTGTCAAAAGCTGCAAACAGAAAGATACATTATCAAAACCTCTGCTGAGAAGGTACGTAGTAAAAGCAAAATCCTCACCGCACGTGGTTAGTATTTAATGCAATAATTACTAAGAAATCTCAAGGTATCTATTAGATAGTAGTCCCCCACTAGCAGCAGATGAATGATGAGTGTGAGAAGACACCAAGTACTGAGATGGAGCATTCGAAAATAAACTGTGTTTGACACAGTTAAGACAGACTCTTGCAAAGACTTGAGGAAAAACCTGGATACAGTGAAACCCTATCAACTAGAAGATTTATTTAGATGAGACAAATCAGGCAAAAGATTGGTTTTTTGGGGGGTGGGGGGGAATAGCATATTATATTGAACATAAATACAAGCTTGTTATTAAGGTGTGTGGGGAAGAACGAAAATGAAAGTGCTTGAAATTCCAACAGAAAAGTAAGCTTTAGTTACTTATTGCTGAGCAGACTATGCACGGTCCCAGTTTTTGTCAAATGAGCTTTATGCAAACTATAATAACTAACCCATTAGAAGCATTTCATGATAAAAATAATTCCTTAGCATCAGCATTAAGCTCCTCATCCATCTTAATATGTCCTTTATATTTTAGCTGTTCTATGGATTTATCAGCTTAATAGGATTGGTAAGTGTTTTCAGACAGGATGCTTAAAGTAGAAACAGGAAAACTGACATATAGAAGGGTGCAAATGAAAGAAAGGTACAAAAACCAACATATTGGTAATTAACAAAATATCACTGAGTCACTATTCTCAAGGCAATCAGACAATTGCTGTCTGAAATCAAATCACTGATGACAACTACTAAAGGATATGATGACTACTGAGCAAACGAGACATTTCCGATTTGCAACTAGTGAAGAGGTATATCAAAAACCTCTTATAAAAATCTGTGAGATGGGGACAGAACATAAGGCCTTCACTTAGAAGATGGCAAACTGAAGGAAGATCAAAAATGATCATTCAGAAGACTAGATTACAGATTTCATAAAAATGTCACTGAGATAAAGAACTTCACATTCAAGGACAGACTTGACCATTCCATGGATATTACCATTCTTTTACGGAAGCTCGCTAAAAATCTTTCAAATGAAAGGAAATCTTTTGTCTTAGGTATTAACCAAATTTCTTGACACTAGGTGACTTTCCTTTTACTGTCTAAATCTCACCTTGGTTCACACCTACCTGGCATAAAACTTCTTGGACAGGTCCAAAAACATCAAATGGTATTAGATAGACCTCAGCTCTGATCCCTTATGATGGCAATATTTCTTCATTTCCCCTTGCTCTCTCATGGCTTGTGGATAAATCATGATGCCATAGCCTAATTTCCAATAACCATGTTCAGTTCTACTGCTACTAGTTTTCTAAGTTTTGTCATACAACTTCTTTGCTACAGCTGACGAGTGAAAAAACCCAGCCATCTATTGCAAGACGCTGGTCTACCCAATATCCTTGCTATTGCCCATTTTTGTAAATCACAGTGTGACAAAAAAGGATAAAATATGGTGTCCTAGTTACTATCAGCCTGCAATGACTATTAATTCAAGTTGTATGCTGCTGGTCAATAGCAGTCAGTTGTTCTTGTGTTGCTTCAAAAAACTAGTTGTCAATGCTCCACTAAAAGCTGGCTGAACACTGGCACGTGAACTGAGTATTTAGTGACTGGACCTCAACTACCAAATATTAACCTCCAGAAGGAAGCACAGCACGTTCCATTTTCATCAGTAAGTATTTTCTTACAGTGAAGATTTCTAGTTTCAGCAGCACCATTGACAAGGAACACAGAGACCAAACCAACTGCTAACATAGCAAGCGATTAGGCTGATGTCATAGTGAGGTGGTGATGCTTATCATTCCAGTGACTGTGCAGATGAGGAGTCACAGTCTTCTAGGCTGTCTGCAAACTCCTTTTGACTGTTTTTAAAAAGCTGAAGGTTTACAGCTGTAACTTAACCGTAAAGTATGCATCAATCACTTCAAAACTCTGTGCACGTTCTGCTCACACAGATTTAAAATAAAGTACTATAAGAAGGAATAACTATTTTCTTTTCAACTCCACCTCTTCTTTCCTGCTTATTTTTCTATTAAAACTGACTACTAAGACCTACTTCTTTTCTCAGTACAGAACTATGGACAAAGAAGCCTTTCATTGACTCAAGAACTGAAGTAGTCTATAAAGCAACTGTTTTCTACATTTCTAGAAACACTGAGAGGAGTTTTGGCAGGAAGAGCCTACTCCCAAAAGCAAATATTGGGGGAGGAGCAGGGAAAGCTCCTGAACAAGTTCTGCTTTCTTTTTCAAGCCACACATTGGCAATACTTTCCCCTCATACAGAATATGAAGATCCTAACATTCCTGCTAACTACAGATATTCCCGGTAAATTATCCTGAAAAAGCTAAACATTTTCTTTTAATGGAGTTCCGTTAAATCCCTCCTCAGTCCAATGACAACAGATACAATTCCCCACTCAAAACTTCTGTAGAACTTTGTATACAATATTCAAGTTCCAGGAAAATAGAATAACTAAACGAATATAGTAAGGAAAGCAGTTAATCATTACTACTAAATGCAACCACGTATGTGCCCACTCAAATAGGTATCGCCACTTACATTTTCAGAGTGCTTACATAGCATGCCATTTTCTTAACAGACTAACAAGGCTTAAAACCAGGTGGGGAAATCACACACACTCACTAGTTCAAGGGTTTTATGAAAACAGACCTCATTTTCTACACAGATTTTTAAAGTGTCTTTCACATGGAGAAAGATTCTACTTCAGCTTTATATACCTCAACTGTTACACTACCGTCACAATGCAGGTAACAGAAGTCAAAACAAAGTAATGGCATGGAGGACATAGATCTAAATACTTGAAAGGCACAGATGCACAGAATAAAACAATGCCTTGGCTTTGCTTTCCACAAGAAGTCACTAGAGTCATTCACCTTCATCATCAATTTATGCAACCAAAATGAAAAGGTTTCTTTAAAGGACCTAAGCCACGACGAGAAATGCATGTGGAATGTGTTAGGTATCGATTTGTATACTATGCATTTGCTGACCCAGGAAAATTCAAACATGTACTGGACAAAAGAGCCAAGACAAATGTATAGCTTGGCTGCATGAAGCAAGAGGTTTATTTGTTTTATCAACATGACTTCCATTTAAGTTTCTCTGAGAGATTCACTCAGAGCATTCTGGAAGAGTCCCCTAAAAATGCTTTCAGAGATAAAGACTTTTCTTCCAAGTTGAACAAATTCAACCAAGTGGCAGTTACTTACGAAATGCAATTTAGCAAACACCATATATCTTGATTTGAAGCTTAACATGTTTTCAGAAAAATCTGTAAAATATTGAAGATTCTGGAATATTCCTTTTCTTTTCTACTCCTTCCAACCTCCAGTGGCAGTCCACCGAACTGCAAGCATTCATCTTCAACAACTATGTTTAAAATACACATAAAACATACCACTGTCCCACTGGTGTGATCACGAAATGTAATTAGTAACGCTATAATTTCACAGAATTCTCCTACATGATTTCTATTAACAACCAAGAATTCCAAGAAACTACATACGGTATTTTCTACTTATCAAAATTAAGATGCCTGCATCCTAATGTGATAGAAGGATGAAGAAACAAAAAATTTGGTGACTACAAAAGTCACAGAGTGTGACTTCCAGAAAAGTGAAAGGATTTTATTTATTTAAGCCTTACCTACACTTTACGTGAACTCTTACCTGCTGTTTGTTGCCTTTTCGTGTTAGCATGACAAATGGCATTGTGTCTCCAGACTCTGACTCTCCTTCCCCACCTCCAAGTGGGGGACCCTTCTTCAGCTGACTTTTGAGATGTAGAGGAATAGCAACATCCAACTGATGTACTTTAACAGATTCACCACTCCGTTGCTATCAAAAAAAGTAAATTCTATAAATGAACAGATACTAAAAGTGTCAGTCTGGCAACATTCATATTTTCATGACTGAGAAGTTTTAACCTTCCAAGAAAATAGTGTAATATATAAATAAATCTATTAGGCTTTATTATATTTTCCTTTTATTTCCCTGCTTGTGAAGAAGGAAGTTACAGGGATGGAACACTTCAAATTTCAAAGGAATTTTAGATAACTTAACCTTGTAAGGAAAGAAATCTAGAGACTTGATTAAACACACTTGAGAATGGACATTCTACATTCAAGATTTTTTTGTAGCATGTTATTAATATATTCCTCATACAGGGCTTGCAATAATCAAATATTTACCAGATGTGACTGAAGAAAAAAAAATTACAGGACTTAAAGGCTATATAAATTTAAACATATTAAAACCTAGGATAAAGTCAGAAGCATTGCATAGTATCTGATGCAGTTATTATTCATCCAATAAAATATCTGTCAGCATGTCATATATCCACTAGGCAAACAACACAATTAACAGCTATTTTACTAAAAACTACTTATCCGAACATGTCAATTGCAGGCAAGAGGCCACAACTAAGAAAAAAAAAAAATCCATGTTCTTTAGTATGGTAAGCTATGCATTAATCTTTTATTTACTTTAAAAAAATCAAATACAGTTAGCTGTACAGCAAATTACATTATTTTAAGAAAATAAATATTTATACCTGAAGATTTTCCAGCATCATTTTATCCAACGCCTGAATGAAGTCCTCATCTTCTGCACAAGGGACATGTTTAAGCCCTCCTCCTTTAATCATTACTTCCTATTGCCATGGGGAAAAACATAATTGCTATTATATTAGATCCAGAAATATGAATATTCAGTCTAGAAATAAGGGGAAAAATATCCCTATTGCTTCCATATCATACATATTCAAAAGCTTAAAAAACAAATTGTTAGAAAAAAAGTTTTCAACCTAGATTATTTTCTTGAAGAAATATTTTCTGATCTTTATTGCATCAATTATTACGAAGGCTGGCCACTCATTCTGACATACTAGCATATGTGTACAGATGTTCATGTACACATTCTAGATATGGTAACAACATAAAAAGTCTCTATCCCTACCACACCTAATTTAACTAATTTCTCCATTAAATCCATAAAGTTAGATGGTCTTTTCAAGATGAATACTATCCTTCAGTATTTGGAAAGCCCCACATGACAACAAAAATGTTTGAAGTCAGTACCCCAACACATTGTTCTATAATGATCATTACGTTTCTTCCTATGTAACTGCAATTCAGGCTCAACCGGATGGGTTCTTTTGCTGCAGATGTTATAATCTTGCCAATCCCAAATCCGTATTTTAGGAATTTTGCACTTCTTGGTTCCTCTCCTTTTCAGTTTTGAGATCTAGTGCAGAGTAACTAGTTTACTTTGTTGTACCATATCAGTTTGCTACCATTGCTGGCATTGCAAAACCATCATTTATGCAATCTTTTCCAGTCTAGCTAGCTGTGAAAGTGCACGGTCCTGTGAAAACGTGTTGTAGTAAAGTTGACAGCATAAATATTTTCAGAATGTAATAATGAAAGTTTGCAAATACAAAAATAAGCTCGAAAATGCATTTGAAAAAATAGCAGGAAGTGTTCTTGCAGTGTTTTTCCAGGTATGTTATGAGCAGCATTGGCAAAAAACACTCAGTAAAGAAAACCAAAGATGCAAGAGTCAATTACTTATCTAGAGTAACAATACATACTGTATTCTCCTCATCGGTTTCATTTTCCTTATTGGAGTCTGTAAGATAATCCGTGTTTTCTTCCTCTTCTTCTTCACCTTCTTCTTCCTCATTGTCAGAGCCCTCCTGAAATATTCAATGTTTAAAATTTGAGAATAGAGTAATTTCTCACTGTTTTAAAACAAAAAAGACCACTTGCATCTGATTCCTTATACATATTTTCCGCACCTTTCCTACCCTCTCCCCATCCAAACCTGTTTAGTTCAGTCCAGTCTTAGTAAATTTGTTTATGTTTTGTATTTAATGTTTCAGTCTGAACTCACTTGGCTTTATCTGACATTTTCACAAACCTACAGCAGAAAACTGGGAGCACTGGCTAACACACCAGATGGTTGTGCTGCCACTCAGAGGGAACTCAACAAACTGGAGGAATGGATTGACAAGAACTCATGAAGTTCAATGAAGGGAAATGCAAAGTCCTGCACCTGAGGAGCAATAACCCCATTCACTAGTACAGGCTGGAGGCTGCCCATCTGGAAAGCAGCTCGGCAAAGAAGGACCTGGGGTCCTAGTGGACAACAAACTGACCAAGAACCAGCAATGCACCCCCACAGCAAAGACAGCTGACTGCATCCTGGGCTGCATTAGCAAAAAGTGTTGCTGACAGCTCAAAGGAGGCGATCCTTCCTGCCTGCTCAGCACTAGCAAGACATATCTGGAGTGCTGCACCCAGCTCCAGTTCCCCAGTACAAGACAGACATGGACATACTGGAGCAAGTCCAGCAATAGGCCATGAAGATGATAAAGGGACTGGAGCACCTGTCATAGGAGGAGAGGCTGAGAGAGATGGCGTTGTTTAGTTTGGGGAACAGAAGGCTCAGGGTGGTGGGGTGAGATCTTCTCAATGTGTATAAATACCTGAAGGGAAGGAGCAAAGAAGAGGGAGTTGGACTCTCCTCAGTGGTGCCCAGTGAGAGACCCACAGGCAATGGACACAAGTTGAAAAAGTTCTTTTAAATGTAAGGAAAAAAAGCCTTTACTGTGATGGTGTTTAAACACTGGAACAGATTGCCCAGAAAGGTTGTGGAGCCTCCGTCCTTGAAGATATTCAAAACCTGATTGGACATTGCCTCAGGCAACCTGCTGTAGGTGACCCTGCTTTGACCAAGGGAGGCTGGACAAGATGATCTCCAGAGGTCCGTTCCCCAACCCCCAACCATTTATGATTCTAATGATATTATTAATTTGTGGGTAAAGGCACAAACCCAGCTAAACTTCAGGAACTTTAATGCTGAGAAGCACAGACTGAAAGGAAACTTACTAGTAAACCAACCAACCCAAGCATAAGGAGAAAAAGTGTTTCCTATTTCCTTAATGAACTCATTTTCTCCTAACACTACCATTATCATGTCAACTCTGCTGTGTCATAGTTACAAGTTAGAATTTCTACGTACACACCTTTTTTTTATTGGCTCCACCCATTTTTGATTCAAAAGATTATTGGCACAGTAAACAAGGAAGGTTGTTATGCTCCATAAATCTTTTATTTATTCATATTATACAGGCATACTCTGAACACCTGTTATTTTTCCTGCATGACTGCTTTGACATCTAGTCAATACATTTGCTTCTACAACAGACAAAGAAAATTATCTGTAAGTGTTTTCATGCAAAAAACTGAAGGCATCTTTTTGTTGAGAAGCAACACATACCCTGAACAACGTTGTCAGGTTCAAGTTTCTGCCATAATTTTTCTGGAATAAGCCTCAGACACTCTGTATTCAGTTTTCCATATATACAAAACTGGCATGGAAATACCTCAGAGTACTGACCGGGTTGTGCATACCCACATTTCACCTGGTAACTCTGTGACATAGAAGGGCTTCAGAAAGTAATGAGTAATCAAAATATTGATTACTCATTCTTTTTATGTGAGGCAAGGTAAATGATTAAGTTCACCTCTTCTTCCGGCTCATTTACTTCACTTTCATTTCCAGATTGTTCCTCTGTCTCTGCTCCACCCTCCTCCTCCTCTTCATCCTCTTCCAGATTCTCTCCTTCCGTAATGGAATCTTTGGAATCTTTGTCATTCACAATTCCTCAAATTTGGAAAAAGAGAAAGAATTAGAACAAAGAACTAGAACAGAATAAGAACAAGAATTAGAACATTAGAACAGTTATAACCACTCAAGTATTATGTGGAAGATCACTTCAAAAGTCCGTTGTTACCGAACACTAAAACTTCCAATGGGTCATCATATTCGACTTCTAAATGGAACATTTTCTATATAGTTACCTTACTCGTAAAGGGTAATAATTTCCCTCCCAGAAAAGGAGGAAAACATTATGCAGAATGTTTAAAATCTCCCATAGAACAGCAATCAAGAAGCTGTGCTGTGCAAACTGCTTCAAAATATCCTCAAACTAAACGTGCAACCTTACTGAAACACACACTGAAACATGAGCACTAAATTACAGATGCTCTACAAAACCAGCAGAACCCAGAAGACATCAAGCCTCTGCAGTCTTAGTTCCAGTACTTCATACTACTATCAATTAACAGTTCTGAAACAACTATTTTCTCAGCCTGTAATAAACATTTCTGACTCTTTTCTAATGCTCTGAAGCTGCACTTGAACCTGTGAGGATGTAGGTGCCTATACCAAGTCTTCAGGAAATCAGTCTCTTCCAAAAGTATTATCTAGTGTGCTCATCCTACTTGCAGACATGATTGAGAGTTCTTTCACTGTGTTTCAGTTCATCTTGCAGTTCTCTTTACTGACCTGCTTGCCATCTATCCCTAAAGACATTTTAGTTTACTCTGTGTGTAAGGTATCACGCATAGCTCCCTAAACCTCTGCTTTCTTTCAGTAAGGTATCCTTCAATGTAATACCCTTATCTATACAATTCCCACAGTAGTGAAAAACAAGTTTTAGCTTCTTTCAGTGCTTCAGTGTCCATTTTAGTCTTCGATACAGATTTCAATCAGAATTGTTTTCAGAAAAAATATTTAAGAACTGAGCATGGTTCTGATTCAGGAAAAAAAATTAAGACATGTTTTTAGAGAACAGCTATTGCAAAAATTAAGTCATCCAATGCAAAAAAGAACAAACTTCCAGCATACGCTATTGTTCTCATATATTCTTTTAATTTTTTCATTAATTTACAAAGCCACTTAATCCTCCAGAGAATCATGGTTTGAGCTAGCAGAAAGCCATGCTGATGCCAGCCTTCTGCAACGCAGATCTAAGCCAGTAAAATCTTTGAAAAATTACTAAGGAGTCAATACCATTACTACGCAGTTTGTCATTCATATTTTGACATTATACCAACCATACTTAGGGTCGGCCGTTAGCTTAAAGTTTTTTGCACAGCAAAGAACACCTCAGTTCTGTGCTTGTGGCACTCCTTGTTTGTTCTCTGCCATATGCAAAAAACAAATGCAGTAGTATGCTATTCTTAAGTGGAAGTCTAGATTCTGAATATACAAGTTGTTCGGGGCATAACAGATTTTTTTTTTTTTTTCTTTCCTCCACGTCCAGATGCCTTTAAGAGATGCAATACACAGACACACACAAGCAGGTCTCTTCGCAAAAATTTGACTAAGATCACAAAGATCAGCTTTGGGAGGAGGTGAATCTTTACAGCCATGCTTGAATTAGGCAAAACTCAGAAATAACATAAACGGTATATACGGCTGTATGGTAGTTATTGAGGATTTCAGTTCTGTAAGAACACACACACACACACATACGCTTTCTCCTTCATATTCCAGAGGTTTCAAAGCCTTCTTTTTTCCCCCTATTTATAAACACCGTGCTCTTCAAAATCTGTGCTGCTCCATGATTATGCAAGAGTTTCTTTTGAATCACTCAGTATATTCTCACCAGAGCAGCACAGGAACCAACAGTCAGTCCCCAACTCAAGGTCTGCAGGCAACAAGCCACCCCACTGTTCTCTCTAGAATTACTCTTCAGACTGATAAAGAGCAAAGCACATCATGGTCTTCAGCACAATACCTTCTCAAGTCTTATAGTCCATGGGCTGAGGAACTGTGGGGACAAGTTTATCAAGAACTGTAGTTTTACCAGAGCTTTTGCTAAAGTATTAAAAAAACTCATTTCCTTCAGATATGCTTCACACCTATCATCATAACCTTCAAAGACCAGAGGAGCAGATGACAACCCTCCTGAGACCACCTTCAAACAATCCTAATAGAAGGACTAGGAACTATCCCACCCTAAACTGATGTTTAATAGCAAGCAAGTAATACCAATATCAAGAAAACCAACACACTTGCGGGGGACACATGACAACCCCCTCTTTAAAGGCTGTACTGTTGATGAGCTTTGCTTATGCCAAAATAGACACAATAAAATGTCCTCCAACACTTGCTCACATTCCATGACCACGTATCTCCCCCTTAACTACACCGAATTCAAATGCTATAGTGGTAGTCATTAAGAGAACAGAAGTTCTTATGATTTGTAGGAAGGAAGTGCTGAGTAGCTTTCAAAAGAATATTACAGTTTATGTAACTAGTGGTAAATTATTTCTTGGTTACCATTTTGAGAGCATAAAAAGCTAGTGATTTAGATCACACCATAAGGAAATTTTTATCTGCATTTCAGTTGCTACATAGGTAATTTTAAGGCGTGTCAATTAAACAGCATATTAAAAATATAAATTCCTCCTAAACAGAAGTTGCAACATTTCATCTGGCAATTACACATACTCATCCCACTGGATTAAAGGATTATTCTTAAAAATTGAACTTGTCTAACTAGGTGAAGTGCTATTAAGGCTATAATTAACACTTATAAAGTGTAAAATTTACATATAAAAGCTTTTCATGACCAAGCTTGTCTTCAAATAAAAATGGAAGATTAGGAAACAACTCAATTTAATGAGAAATGAGCACAGTAGTATCCAATAATTAGTAAGAACTGATATGTACAAAAGGTTTAAAGGTTAATATGATGATAGTAGTTTTAGATACACACTAATCCGTATTTTGTCAACTGAGCTGTGCTGCAAGCCCAACTTTTTTCTCCTGAAATTAAGTGATTTTTAACACAGCAAGATTTATAAATATACATCACTGTACTCTTAGCAGGAACTACAAGCTAGCACAGAACCTAGTCAACAGATACATCTTAAGAGAAAAAAACTTTAACAACCCAACCAAAGCTCTAATTCATGAAAAGGAAATTATCCTTTGGCCTCTACTCTACTGAAATGTAAAGCCCATTCAAAATTATTCCAAAGGATGCATAAAGCTCAAAGTACCTGACAGCATTTTAAAAGCAAAACATGTTCTCTCTTTTATTGTAGTCTTACACTAATGTTTACTTTAACACAGCAGCTCTAGTCAAATCCAGAACTGGGGAAGGAACACAGAGCTGCAAGCAACCTATCTACCAAAGTGACCAAGCTGGTTTCCATTAGTGCTCACCAACCAACAGGCTGCAGTAACTAAGTGCTCAGATACTCCTTGCTTTTTGTAGCAATGTGCTTCCTGAATTTTTCTGATGAAATTCACTTTTCTTCCTCATCATTTGCACCACACTACTCCATATACTTAATTTTATATATATATATATAT
>WAAD01022140.1:10415-23929 GCA_013389945.1 Fregata magnificens | reverse complement strand
AACCAGTGATGTGCACTACATTAACACTACTTAACTAGTAACAAGCTCTATAATCCGTTAGTACATCTGATCCATCCATGACTGTTTATTAAAGTTGATTTTTACAATTTGAGGCACTGAGTAGATTTTTTAAAAAAGACACAAAAACTGTAGACTCCTGAGTGAAAATGGTGCTTTTCAAAAACTGTCCCCTTCACACAAATTTTTAGTATGGAATTTTTTATAACATAAAGGTGGATCTGCTTGTCCAAAACCATTAAATACTGAAATTACTGTGCATGCTTAGGAGACATTTTCCAATTGTTAATAATGTGGCTGGGTTATAAAAAGAGCTGATCCGTATTTTAAATTGTTCGTCTGGAAATTTGGATTAGGAGGGGAAAAAACAGCAATTTTTATGTTTTAGAAAGCAGTACCAAAACACTAAACTCCTTTCAATTGAAAACAACAGCCAAAATTGATGTAAAATCAAATTTTAAATTGCTTCTGGCTGGAGTAGTTGTCTGTAAAGCAGAAGGGGTGGGAGTACCAAAGAGTTTGCAATGGAAATACCGAGAAGCTCTTTACTGTAGTCACACTAACAAGAGCTGCTATCATGAAGTAATAACCTTATCCAGAAATCTTTGTTCGTTACCTCATTCCTAATGCCATCTCATTTCACTTGAGTTACTTGGGTCTGATGATGGGGTTAACGAGCGAGGAGGTGTTTGAGTGGGTGTGAATTAGGGGCGCTGCTAAAATAGAAGCTATTTTAACAGTTCTGTGTTTAATATAGTCTGAAGCTCTGTAATTTTTTTTCAGGTACAATACTCGCACGTTCCAAGGCTAATACTGACTTTGGCAGAGCACAGATAATACCTAGACGTATTCATATTACACAGAGTATTACAGAGGGACTCGTACTTCTATTCGTTTTCTCTCTTCATCATTCTACCCACAAGTCTAACATAGCAGGAATGCTAACGCTTTGATTTCCGGCATTCAGAAGTTTTCCTCAAAAATTTGGACATTTACAGTGACCATGACAGAAAACATCGCTGATAGCTTCTCTCCCCCCACTCCTGTACTCCACAAGCCATCTTCACATACCGCACAGCAATCCATTACAATATGTTCTAACATCTGCCTCCTCATATGATGTACGACCTATTTGATTGACCCTTTTTATGCTGCTCCAAGACTGGCTGTTCATTACAGTGGGAGGGTGAACAGTACTCATTGCTTCTTCAGTTAGCAACTGGTAAATATATCTCCATTTCGGGAAAGACTGGCAATGTCAAGCAGGGATCTTCCTCACTTCTCTCCGTATAGCAACGATCCACTCCATACAGTGCCTTCCTTTATCGCTAATTATGTGTCACATTTCAATCCGTAACAGGGAAGGTCTCTTGTGGGCCCTCCCATCTATCGCTAATATATTAAACATTTCTGCCAATTAGATTTTTCCATGACAAGTATTAACATTACCCAATGTTTGTGACTCCAGCGTGGGAAGCATGAATAATGCAAGAAACAGTACAGTCCTCCATTACGCAGGGACACATCTTGTTTTTGCCAAAGTCAGCAACTGTAAAGTGTCTCTCAACTTCTCCAGTTAATATCATAGCATAATACAGGCTTTTGGTCAAAGTGATCATATTCACTACAATAAAAGGAGCACCTAAGGTAACATAAAAACACTTCCCAATATTGCAGGCATTAAATACAATCCTTATTCTTTCTATCATGTATTTAACAACATTGACACACTTCAGGACCACTGTCAATTATCCAAAGTCATCTGGCATGAAATGGAATGAATATGGCTATGAAAACGTACGTAGGGAAGCAATGCACCGACCAGTACAACGGGATATCTCCTCTTCCCAAGGATGGAAAACTCAACTGACAGAGGGAAGCTACAGATATTTGGCGGTTAAAAAGTTGTCCGCACTGACTCCAACTCAGTGTCTTTCACAAATTCCAAGAGAAACATGAAATCAGTTGGCCTTGAGACTCCCATGTCCCACCAGCCATCACAGAAATATTCTGATTCTATTGTCCACTGTTACCTGCTTACTAACTGGAATTGCCTGGGCAAATGAAAAAGGAAACTGAAGCACAGTAGAAAAGCACACGCAGTGGGGGTAAGTGGGGAATCCACCTGACTAGGTCTGAGCTGATCACCCTCAGCTCCCTTTGTAAAAACTAGAATGGAACTCGCGACTTTAGGCCAGATGAACTACACATGTCAGGCATCCATGGCTAAAGATGATTCTCATCCCACCACCCTGAGTACAAACCAGGAAAAAAGCTAGCTAGTCTGTGCTCAGCATGACTATGTAATTTTTTAAATTTTGTGTTAGCAGCTGAATTTTTTGAAGTGAAATATATCTGTCCTCTCTGAAGTTCATGAAAAATACACATTTCCTTTTTTCTTGTTACACAAGACGGAAAGTGACTTTGTCTTCCTCAAAGCTGTGCAACTGGTAAGGCATACAGCTACATTTTCAGCACAGAACATGTGGGAAAGGGCATATAACTCCCCCAAAGTTGCCTGCAAATTACTTTGGATTTGTGTAGAGAACATATATGTTAACATAAAGTAGAGTGTGAACCCTAGGAAAATGAAGACAAACACTGACAGCTGGCCAATCTTGCCCTTCTTTACTGTGTTTGCCTCAAATATAGTACGTTTGTAAGAATGTGTGAAATACTTCTGAGAATACCAGTTATACTCCATTTAGTTTTAACAAGCAAAGGAACATGCAATTTACAAACCTCTTCAGAAGGATCTGATTTACTAAAATTCATGGAGAGATGTCAGCAAATTCCCAGGAGGAGTTAGATACCTAACTTATTCAGTATCTTGCAAATTTTGGAACACGGGTGTTCCCTTCTGATTTTTTCTTTCCTCAGATGTCCAAGGTTACACTGATTTCATGTAATGATTTCTTTTTAAATTTTATCTTCAATTTAATGTTCCAAAAAGAATCAGACCAATGCTTATACCACACATGGTATCTTTCTTCCAACAGTGGGGTGTTACCACATTTCAGAAGGACACTGACCGCCAACTACAATTTCTTTTTCCAGCGAAGATAGGCTGTAGAAGAGGGAATCTTTGCCGTCTGCATCCCAACGGTGACTGGCATCCTCCTCTTAGGGAATTTTGAGAAGGAGATTCACACCATTAGGATACAACGGACATATGCTGCACGGCTCATCCCCAGTTAAATAAGACCAATTATGAGAAGATAGATCTTTGTCCTTCAAATATACTTCTATTATGCAACTCTGAGCCCTGTCCCCAGTATTTAATATACTGCAAGCATAGGAAGGATCCACTGGAGCTTCCCATTGCCGCAGAAGTAAGAACTATGACTGGAAGACAACAGTCATCCTGAAAGGCCTTTTGCTTCAATTTACTGTGTAGGAGGATTATACTGATTTTAATGAGCTTAGGATAAGTAACATCCTAGAGGACGTACATCACAGATTTTCTCATAAGATTGAAAATCTCTTACCTTCCAGTATTGTTTATCATTAGTGTCATTGTCCAAATTGTTTCCCCTAGAATCATTGTTCTTATAGATGACACCTATCAGTGTCACTACTGACAACTTTTTAGACTTTTGAGCCTCCTTGAAAGTAAAGCATTGTACAAGCTGTAAATTGTTTTGACTAACAAGACCGGTAACAAGTATGGAATGTTCAGGGACAGTATAATGTGTACTAGCAGAATTACATGGCATTTGCAGACATGGGGAGAATCACTTGTTTTAGACTGCCACAGTTAACTGCAACTTCTTTAAATTAAATTGCCATTTCTGCAGTAGCAGAAACAAACAACCCCAAAGATGGTATCTATTCTCATTGGCCTAGAGGAAATCTAAGAATTTGTCAGCGGTATTATCCTTCCTCCCTCTCCTCCCTCTCCCCCCTGCTTGTCTTCCATATTTCGATGGCTGTTTATGAGCTCAGCTGTCATTCTTTGCACCAGGGAAAGATAGATGGGACACACCAACCCCAACCTAAGTGACCTTTGGATGTGACAAGATTTTTAGGTCAGTCCCGCTAAATGGAAGCCTTGGTGTATCGAGGCTCGCCTCAGGGTGAAATTTCCAGTGAATTTATTATCTCCCAATGCCCTTTGGACTGCTTCCCACCATCAAACACCATGGCAGCACTCGGAACAGGAAGAAATACATTAACTGGAATCTGATCGTTTTAAAAGGTTACAGCTGCCCAAATATAATTTAATTTCATACTTGCCCTTTGAGGGTTTGGTGTATATTTTCATTTTATGACTGCAAATGATAAAGCTCTTAAGATTCCAGGCAATAAAAAGGAAAAGGGGGAGAAAGTATTTTAAGGGTTAGAAGTCTATTCAGTTCATAGTCAATGAGCAAGGTGACAAATCAGCTTTTTTTTTTTTAATCTAACATTTCCTCTCTTTTTTTAGTATTCATTTATTTCTACACTTGATGGTGAACAATACCTTTTAGCGAAATCAACCTGTAATGCCACATTTGACATGCAAGCACCTATCTATCCTCTATCCATTAAGGACCTGATTCAGAGCAGCAATTAATGTGAAGTGAAATGAAGTTATCTGAATAAACTGATGCAAAAAAAAAAAAAAATCAGACTTAAGAAAATGCTTAAATAAAAGCATAATACATAATAGTTTTAACTGGGTAGGCCATGGCTCATTTTAGAATCTCTTCTTCTCTATCTTCTGTCTGAGCTCAGGTCATGCATACAAGTTCATCTGCCCATGCCCACACAGTATGATAAACACCAGGGTACCCAACACTGCTTTTGGGGCGGCATTCAATTTGGTTAGAGTCCCACACCTGTGAAATAATGGAATTCTAATGCATGAGTATATGGGATATGACATCCTAGCACACAACACAAAATGCTGGGAAATTATGCTCATCCTCTTTTTTTCCCCACTTAAAGTGAAAGCAAGCACTATGCACTGAAACACAAGCTACCACACAAATGTGAGCTTGGCCAGCTTGGACTAGAGGTAGGAAATCCTGAGTACTCATGTCTTTCACTGTATCCAGTGAAAACTGAGTTACCGACCGAATGCCACCTCACCAGCAAACATTCTGATATAACTTTGATGACTGTTTCCTTTCCACAAAACAAATCATGGGAAAAATAAAACAGCTGTGGAAAGGAGGAAGGATTAAGTGCGAATGCTCCATATCCTATTTTCAAAGCCACCGTAAGAAATTAATTATTGCTGGGCTCCCAAACCCTTTCAGGTCTCTTTAAAAATCTTACCCAAACATACATCGATATATACCATCCAAATTACTTTTGCCACCAGTATATCAGACCAGCGTATAGCAAGAAGCAAGGCTGCCATGATAACAGGAATGGGATGAGTAGGGTTGACTGGCCTAAAAGGAACTATATTCCAAGGCAGCTATTGGTGACACAGCAGGACAGTGAGTTAAAGGTAAGCTATACATACATGACATACTGCTTACCCTAAACATCAATAAGCTCTGAGTTTGTAAAGTAAATATCAGAATATTGAACAAATACCAATGCAGAACTACTGTGGAAAAAGTAAGAGATATTTAAGGACAGTTTAACCTACTACAAAATGTAGCACCCCTATTAGTGTTTCTATCGTGAATTTTCTAATTTTCAGAAGTTCAGAGTTTAACCGTAAAATCAACATCAGAGATAAAATAGGACTTCAGCCATGTTCTTTTGCCAAATTCAGCTAGATCATTTGGTTCCCTTAATGACATAAATATGCTGCTGCATTCTATGGTAATGGCCCAAAACACTTTAACAACACTATCACAAGCCGTAATGTTTTGGTGCGTTAACAGAGAACACACTGTTATAATTTGTAAAGAGTGTTTTCAGCCATGAAAGGGAAAAGAAAAATTAGGAAAAGAAAAGACTTTGCTGCCAGGTGCTATTTTCACACTCCTGCGTGGAGAGAAGTGTAACCCGCGGAGTGGACACTTCACCTGCAGAAGGGCAGAGAGTCACTGGCCTTGCTGCCCAGGTGGGCTGGGGGACAGCCAGCCTTCCCCAGCACAAAGCTTGTGGGGAGGAACACAGGGACGCTGCTTTTTGGGCCCCGGAGTGCTTTAGGTGGAGGGATGGGTATCACCTCTTGCGGCACCTCACGTCTCTGAGGGCTTAACTTCATTCCCTTGCACACAAACTGGCAGCCCCAAGCCTCTTTGGGAAAAGCAGGTACTGTACGTATAGGAAGGAGTTGAAAAAAGCCACTCCGCAGCAGTCCCCAAAGACAATTTGACTCCCTCAATATGCCACAAACTGATTGCCCCTGTCAGCCTCTGCTGGCGCAGTATGTGGCACAGCTGTGGTTACTAAACCAAACTACAGCTTGCAATACGGCTAGACGACTCTGCTGTAGTGCAGATTTTAAATAGAGAGAGCAATCACTCAAAACAGCAAGATGCAGAAGTGCAGATATACCTGGAAAATGCTTTTAAAAATCTCAGTTTCTACTAACATGAGAGCATTTGAAACTTTCTTATTGCTTTCCTGTTGTATTGATAATCATCGGATACTGACTTCAAAGCTTCTCCCACCTTAAAAACGCATTGACTTTTTAAAATGTTTTTCTTTCTTGTATGTATGCTTTTTATTTCCCTTTTTAGTTTGTTTCATTTATATGTTTGTCCATTAGGGAAAGACAACTCAAGCGGTAGCTTGCTGACAGCCCTGCTCTCTGTAATTCTACAGTTTGTCAGTCTCTGAGATAGATGACGTAACAAACTTGCTGTATGTTTCTGGTCAGGTAAGTTATCCGTGATGTGACTGGTCTCTATGGCTAAGGAGTTAAGGAATGTAAATCCAGTCGTCTGCAATACTTTTCTCCTTAGGTATCTAATGAACGGGTAGGAACAGAAACAGACCATTGGTAAAAATGACAAATAATTCAGTTCTGCAAAGTGAAAGGGATACTTAGAAGCTAGTCTAGGAACTAAACTCAAACTCAAGAGACCAGCAGAGCTCATGTGGGTTACAAACACAAAAGCTAGTCTTGACGACCACTAGGAGCTACAGGTACTGATGCCTCCAAATTTTCTTGTTCAGACTGATCTTACAAAATCTACTGGAGTGGAAAACATGAAGAACCTCTGAAAGGAGAAAAGGAATTTGAGGAAACTCAGCCTAGGTATTGGGGAAATAACTGCACTCTGACTTAACCTCAGGAACAGGCTTATGCTATCCAGGCACAACAGAATAATTAAGTTTAACACTCTGGAAGGTCCATCTCCAGATACTATGGTATCTTCTATTGAGCTAAGTTCAGTTGATGACTTTGGAAAGAAAACAAACAGAACAAGCATCCTGACCTCAGTGGTTTGTTGTCTAATGCTTAGATCTATAGTCTACCGTAACTAGGTATTTCACAGTTTCAAACTGTGCCTAATATTAGCCTCCATTCATAAAAGATGCTAAAATATCCTGGCTGGTAACAGTTAACCCTGGCAAGGAATCAGACATCAGAAAAACAGGATAAGAATAAGAGCACAAGAACTTTTAATGGCTTGCACAGTTCTTGTTGTATGCAATTTTATATCACCGGCCAGTGATGCTCTCCCCGTGTACACATTTACTATGCTGTTTATTTCTATCCTGTTCTGCCTTGTCAACTGGAAATGACCTAAAACTTTGGAGAAAAAAGAACCGTCATAAACAACACTGTAGTAAGAAATAAGACATAAATCAAAATTCTTACATGCTCATATATTATACCAATCCGCATCTAACAACAAACCGTGTCATATGACCTAGGTACAACAAAACTAGCAAGATTTCAAGGGAGATTTTCTTGTGTTAACTTTTGGGATGCATAAAACATAGTAATTTGATTTGTGAACCTAAAGGAGTAAGTGAGTGTCAGTAAGTAGTTAGTTTTGTGTAAGTCAGCTTTTCTCACTGTTGTTATTTGTTATTTGTAGCATTGTTCCGCATGCTCTGAAGAGTGTGCATGTTAGCGATTTGCAGTGTTCCTGTGTGTTTGTCTGTCACGACATTCTGCTGAGGCACTGTAAATATACACTATTGGCAGAGCTCAGCATGAAGACAATGAATTCCAAAAATATCCAGAAAAATCCACTAGGCTGACTGCAGCNTGGTTTCAGAGCGAGTGCCCCCGCAGCCAGCCAAGCCCCACTCGGTGTGGTTTCCCGCCCCTCCCCCCAGACCGTTTGCTCAGGATTATACAATCTTATTTGCATGATTATATAATCTTCTTTTCAGCAACATCCCTCTGAAAAGAGCAAACAACATAATAGGAAAACCAGTAGCTTAAGCCAACTATTTCAAAACCCGGTGTCTGGAATGTGCAAAGGGCACAAAGTGTGTGTGTGTGTGGGGGGGGTGTTTTTTTTGGTGTTGTCACCAGATTTTTCATAAAGACCTTTCCAGGGAGAATGAATTCCAAACAAATGTAAGCCACGAAACACCGCGTTCTGTGAAACACAAACACTCCACAGGTTTGCTCTGTTGCCAGAGTAGGGAGGGAGGCATCGCTTCGGTTATCCGAAGGTGCACGTACAAAGGTGGCTATTTTCTTCTTTCTCAACAGATGCTACTTCGGGGCAGTGTAAGACACTTCCCAGATGTTTCCCCCCCCGCCCCATTTCGGACTCTGGCAGACAGGTGTTGCCATTGCTGCTACTTTGACACTGGTTTTGTCTTGCGGCTGGTTGAACTCATAACATGGACAACATCGTTCCAATCATCCGAAGTCCCAGTTATATCACACAGAAGAATAAACAAAGTCTTAGCTGATATATACGCCTCCACTCCTCAAGTTTTCTCTTCTTTCATACACTTCAGACTTTGTCCTAGACAGGACGTTGTGTAAGTGAAGACTGTCAGATTCCAATCTGCAAACAGGCTCTTCTGCTGGCTGCTAAAACTACTTACGATGTCAGTTACTTCAGCAATATTCATCTAAAATTAATGCCTTATAAATAATCGAGAAGTAATCTGCTTCTGTCTGTCAGGCTAACCCCAAAAAGAAAGAAGTGTAACATTTTTGCGAGAGAAAAGAAATTAAGGATGACCTGACCTCGCAAGCATGCTTGCCAGACAGTTATGCGCTCTTTCTTGCATGACCTATTTTTCCCTGCTCACACCGCAGAGACGTTTCAAACAAACGGCCAGTAATTTAGGCTGCTTGAAACACAGAGGGTTGCCACCCAAACGAGACAGTTGGGCATCTTAATGGCTTTGTCAGGTTTCCAAAAGTTTTTAGTGACTTGTTATCTCTTTTCAAGTTGAAATAGAGCTCTATTTATCTAGCCCATAAAGGACAATGTCAAATGTCACTCTTTTCCAGAAATTAGTGTACTGGGTATGGATCATGGCCTAATATTTTGTTGCGTATCACAGTATGTGAATGGCCCCTGTGAAGAAGTATACCGAGTACATATATCTAGTATACTTGGTGTTTTACTTACAATACAAACTAACATAAGGAATAACTGATAGCTAAAGAAACTATTTACAGCAGAAGTAAGCCTTCCTATAGCCTAAGTTCCAATGCTGGAATACTTTCAACCTGCTTTGAAAGATGCTCAAAACTATTGCCTATTAAATTCCCATGAGATTTAGAGAACATCTGTTTCTACTACTGCAATCAGGTTCTGTACCAGTTTTGAAGATCCCCATCACCTGTAGTATGAACTATTTAATACCTGTGATTTTCAACCTTTTTGATTTGAGAACTCCGCAACCTTCTTAGTAGAGACAAAGACCAATGTATCATGATATAAAAGCCTATCTACAACAGGTTAACTTTTCTGAGTCGCCTTTCAGACCCATTAAAAGTATTTAATGGCCCCCTAGCAGAAAATCACTGAATTATACTATTATGAGATATTTAAGGTCACTACAAGAAAAAGGCACAGAAATGGTCATCTTTTGCTAATTCACAGAAGTGAAGAAGAGAAAGCTTGAGAGAGAGAAAGACAAAGGAAAATGGAAAAAACACAAGAGATGAGGAGAAAGAAAAACAGAATAAATGCATGCATGTGGAAGGCGAGGCGAAGGACTAGGTTTCTTCATGCTGGGGCTTATATGTAAAGAGACAACAATATGAAGCTGAAGGCTGGCAAATATGAAATAACATGGCAAAGACACTGCTTGTGCTATTTCCATTGTCCAAACATCAAACGCCTTCTGGGAACCCGGGGTGGGGGGTGGGGGGAGGAGGAGTAATAGCTGTACAAGCATCTTGTAACAGGTTCTTCCTAAAGGGGATTTCTTGAAAACTGCTAGGCTCTCTCTCTGATGCTAGCCCATATGGGCTCAGGAAAGTCAGAGAAAACGCTGGCTGCACTTTTTCCAGGCTATTTGCATATGTTCTTTAGTATGCAGAATGTCTCTGTATGTAATTGAATTGTTGTTTTTGCCTCTATTAATACATATGCAAATGAGTCACTACTGCAGCTGTGCTGTATTAATCATATGTGTGCTTCTGTCTGTCTGCCCTGCAGGCTCAGGGTCGGAGGGAGGGGGAAGAGGGAATTCAGTCTCTTTAACCTACACGAAAACTCACTCATGCAGACAGAGGTCTGCTAGCAAACAGCAGGCCTGAGTTACAACTGGAAGGAAGATAGGCTGGTCATTTTTCAGTCTTTTTCATTTTTCATAGATATGGATGGAATCTGAAAGTTATGCAGAAAGGACTGTTAATCTAGATAAAACGAATATGCTACCACCGCTAATTCTTTCCCCTGGAGGGCTGGGGAGGGAGTTATAATCTGACAACCCACAGAGTAGCCATGATATTGTTTTACCATGTGTATTTACTGCCTGTAAATGTCCACTGTGCGTACGTTCAGACGCTCGCAGTGCTCAATAAAATACAAAGCATTTATGTTTAGTCTGTCATAATGATTGTCTTTCGCAAATTGATTGGATTCTGATAAAATGATGTGGTCAAGCTTTTCATTCAAATCTATTTTGATAGAATATATTGAGTTTACCCATAACATAAGATTACATCAAAGGCAACTATGGGCTATTTAGATGCCAACTACAAAGCACATTTACCCATGATGAACAAGATTTATTTGAGCTGATATGTTCTGTGGTTCATGCTTTTACACAACCTATCACAATCGCTAGCTCTCAGCAGGTATCCGGAATGTGAGGGCTAGTTGCATCCTGGTGTTGTGAGGCTTGCTTTTGAGTTAATTGGGAGGAACTTCTTCTGTTTAAAAACACAGGGATTGCTCAAAAATGCTCTTGGCAATCAACAGGCCCTCACCCCACACCTTACTTATACAGTTTAACAAATACTTTAAAATCATCACTAAGCCTTTATATTAAATAAGAAGTCTTGGAAAGTTCAAATTTTTGAATACAACTTACCCCACACCCACACAGAGATCTTCACCCTGTTTAGATGGCTGTAGCTTCACTTACATGAAGAGTACTACGCCCCATTTTTCTAGCTGAAGAACTGGACCTTGGTCTTCAGTGATGTCTTTTAAAACAGCAGTCTTGGCTACTCATTTGCAGAACAGGTGGTGTTCTAGTGGCCAACACATTCACTTACAAAGCCAGAAACAAGTGGTAGGCAGAAGTAGGGAATACAGAATCTGCATGAACGTAGCAATTTTAAAAAAACTATTTAAAAGGGTATCCAACAAAAATGTATACATATTATGTTGTTTTATTACTCCTATTATTATCATTATTTGTGATGGCCATCAGAAACAGCACAGCAATACACTGAGCTAATGGCAGATGGACAACTGCCATCTTTTGGTTATGCTAATGAGAAATGTCGCTTTTCATGTACTTAGCTGTTTTTTTCCCCAGATGTGTGTGCTCACAGTGAAAAACTAATTCTACTTTTTTATGCTTAAGTGGACTGCATGAGTATTATAATATTGTAATTAAACTGTGCACTAATGATCCATTCCCTACAAATTAAGTCAGAGTCCTATTAATGAGAACAGGTAAAGTAGAAAAGCAAACAGTGAAAAGGATACTGACTCTCACTGTTGAAAAGCCAGCTTAGCTGGTATTTAAAGGTAGACACTGCCCAGCAAATAGAATCAATAACCTTGCACTGCTAAGAAATGGTTTACCTTCTTGTAGGCAAAGAGTTAGTTATAGTAATATCCCAAAGAGGTCATGAATGTAGGTTGCAGAGTACATGAATGATGGATAAAGTATTGCAATCTCTTGGCTACATTCAGTAGAGGCAATAATGGGGCATAGGACTTTTCTTCTCAATCAGAAATAATTCATATGTCTTTGCAGCTCTGGCAAGTTGGCTCCCCAATACAAGGAAAGAATCAAGCTTTCAGTATTCAGATGTATCACTACGGTGTTCATACAGCTTTTTCAGTGTCGTCTTGCACACATTTGCGGTGTTGTAAAACTGGAAGGCCAACTGCTTAATCTGGTCAAAACTGGTTATGTCTACAGATTATAGTAAGAAATCAGAAAGAGATATGCCAAAAAAAAATTAAATGTGCTTGACAATTAATGCATGAAAATATAGTGCCATCTCTTTACGAGAGAGGGGAAGTTCTATCATCAGCAACATTTCAAATGAAACTTGAGGAGATACTTCAGAGAAATAACCTGAACTGGCAAGTGGAGAGATGTAGCTCATCCCTGCAATGGTGCAGAAGCCAAAAGGAAGCTAGTATGTAAGAAAAAAAAAATGGTATCTGACTGAGCCGGCAGTCCTCATGCTTTATTTTTGTTTCAGAGGCAACAGATGTTTTATGTAATACTCATATGACCATTGGAACAGTCTATCTTCTGATCAGTCACTGTATACTTGTTAAATAGCTCTATCCTTTCCGTTTCCTTCAAGTAAAACAAACATGGAGACCACAGATTATTATGTGACCCTTCAGATATCTAGAAGCAAGGTTTTCCAAAGGAAAATTTGCAATGAGTCAGACACCTAAATAATAGCAAGATGAACAACTTTGATAAGCACTCAAACTCCAAATGGGTTTAACTTTTCTCAAAATCTAGCCACTTATGCCAGTGCCTACATGTGGCCCAAATTCTTCTAAAAATGTGGTCCAGACTATGTATGCTAAACTCCATTGAAATTCAGTCCTTGGTATGCATCTTCCCACACCACTGAAAAGATAGGTTTGTACTAAGAAAAAAAAAATTGACCCAAGTACTTAACAGAGAAAGTGCAGACTAAAAAACTTGGCTGAATTAGTTTTCCAGATATGTCTGAGGTCTAAATCTGCTCATCATCTTTATGCAAATAGCCAAAGAGAATCATCAGGATTGTTCAAACGGTTGGTCTTCAGAACTGAGACCCAGCTAAAATGCTTTCACACCCATATGCTGACATAAGGTTCTCGTGATCTGAAAGTAACAGGTTTGGTCGTAATGTTGAACACAACCACCAATAATCGTGATGTCCTGTCTCATGCTAAGATGAAGAGGGAAGACAGTTTGAACGTGGGCACTGAAAACTTTTTGGGGTGTTTTTCCAAGAGCAGATGTTT